>CADDIJ020002384.1:85243-241865 GCA_902809745.2 Tetradesmus lagerheimii | reverse complement strand
ACCAGAGACCAATGGCAGGCAGCCTACCCCTGTCAATTGGTGCCACAAGATGGAGACGTACCTTGCGGCCGAGGGCGCCAACCTCAGCAGCTCTTCCATTGTGACGGTGGCAGCGGCCTACCTCAAGGACTCAGCCCTAAACTGGTACCGCCAGCATGAGCAGGCTGTGGCGGTGGGCAAGGCTCAGCCCTACGCTTCTTGGGATGAGTTCAAGAAGGCCTTTATCGCCCGTTTCACCCCTGTTGACCCAGAGGTGGACGCGCGGGAGAGGCTTGACCGGCTTACCCAAACGCGTAGCGTGTTCGCCTATGCCCAGGAGTTCAACACCTACATGCTGGAGCTGCCGCACATGGACGAGAACGACCGCATTCATCGCTTCATCCGTGGTCTGAAGCCGGAGGTGCGCATTCATGTCAAGCTGCAGCAGCCAACCACACTGCATGACGCCGTGGAGCTTGCCATTAAGGCAGACTCGATGGTGTGGGAGCGTGGTCGAAACGGCAACAGCCGCTTCGTCAACATGAGCAGCAACAACCGTGGGGCGGTTGCAAGGGGCGGACCGGCACCCATGGAGCTCGGAGCAATGGAGCCGCAGAAACCCAGGAACCAGCCGCTCAAGTGCTTCTACTGTGGCAAGCCAGAGCACAAGCGGCGGGATTGCAAGAAGCTGCAAGCGTACAAGCAGCGTGATGGGGACACCTCTGCACGGTCAAACTGAAGGGCGCGTGCAGTAGTGTGGGTCGTACTGTGCGCATTGAGCAGGCTCAGCCCCGTGCGCCTGTGAGAGACTCACGCCAGGTAGAAGGCTCACAAAGGCCTAGTGAGCCTGGAGCATCCAGTGCAGCCCAGGGAAAAGCGGGTACCCGTCGTTGTGGACGACTGCGGGACTGTACCTACTGGCTGTTCAACCGCCTGGAGAAGGTCAAGTATGCCGATGCTTACGGGCCATTCTCAGTGGACGCCTGCGCGCGTGAGGAGACTGCCCAGGCTGACAAGTTCTACAAGGGCTTCACTGACTTCCGCAAGGCTAATGTCAGCGGCGAGTCAGTATGGCTGAATGTGCCTTTCCGGCATGCTGGCCAATATCTGAGGCACTACCTGGATTGTAAGAAGACCGCACCGGAGACGACATGCGGCGTGTTTATCCTGCCCAAGTGGGACAGGAAGCCGTGGTGGAAGCTGACGCAGGGGATGAGGGTAATTCACGAGTACCCTGCGGGAACGGAGGGCTTGTTCTCTATCCCATCCGGGGACAGGTGGGTGGAGCAAGCTTCTCAATGGCCGGTGATCATCCTGTGGGATCCGCCCGTGAACACAGGAGTGAAGCCAAGGCCATGGGAGGAGGAGTTGCCGGCGAAGCAGGAGCTGGAGACACCCACTGCACCCGAGGCCGAAGACTCGTGCACCGCCATGGAGCTAGGTGGTCTTGAGCCTGCTAGCCATGAGCTCATTCGTCTGAAGGCCAAGTGCCGCGGCGAGGTGCTTGATGTGCTAGTAGACTCAGGTGCGAGTGAGGACTACATCGATCCGAGGGTGGTGATGAAGTTCCGATTGCCTACTCTCAAGCTCCATCGACGTCAAGTGAGGCTCGCCAACGGTTCACTGCAAGATGCGGGGACGGTCGTGCCTGACCTACGTTTCCGTATTGGACAATTCAAGGACCGGAGGCCTTTTACCGTCACTCAGCTGGCACCATACGACATCATCCTTGGCAAGCCTTGGTTGACTGCTCACAACCCTGTCATCGACTGGGTGTCTAACACCATCACCATTGAAAAGAGGGACGTCACATACACCTTGCAGCAACCCTCTAACATCGAGAGGACAACTCCCGGTGTCAGTTTATTGTCTGCACTTCAACTCAAGCGGGAGTTACGCAAGGGCGCAATTGCTTACCTTGCCATCCTCAAGGAGGTTGAGGAGGACCCAACTATCCGTGCGATAGATGACCTCTCCCTTCCTTCGGGGGATCCCGAGTGGGTTGAACGGATGAAGGGGGTACTTCACAAGTACTCAGCCATCTTTGGCAAACTGCCAAAAGGTGTACCTCCATCCCGAGGTGTGGAACATGAGATTGAGCTGGAGCCTGGTGCCAAGCCCCCTTACCTACGTATTTATCACATGAGCCCTTTGGAGCTGGCGGAGGTCAAGCGACAACTAACGGACCTGATTGACATGGGGTTCATCCAACCTTCCAAGTCGCCGTATGGAGCACCCATTCTTTTGTTCCTAAGAAGAATGGTAAGCTTCGTATGTGCATTGACTATCGGGCGCTGAACAAGATAACGGTGAAAAACCGCTATCCTTTGCCTCGCATTGACGAGCTGATGGATCAGCTTCATGGGGCGACGATATTCAGCAAGCTTGATCTTCAGAGTGGCTATTGGCAGATCCGCATTGCTGAGCAGGATGTGCCAAAAACCGCGTTCCGGACGCGTTATGGTCACTCTGAGTGGAAGGTTATGCCTTTTGGGTTGACCAACGCACCCGCAACTTTTCAGCATTTGATGAATAAGATTTTGCAGCCATATCTTGATAAGTTCGTGGTGGTGTACTTGGATGACATCTTGATCTTTTCCAAGACACCTGAGGAGCATTTGGAGCACGTGGCTAAGGTACTCGCGGTTTTGAGGGAGAATCAGCTTTATGTGGGGCTTGACAAATGTGCATTTGGGCTCAGCGAAATCGATTTCTTGGGACATGTCGTCAGTGCCGACGGCATTAAGCCAGATCCCAAGAAGGTGGCAGCGGTTACGGAGTGGCCGACACCTGGCACTGTGCGTGAAGTGCGAGGTTTTCTCGGTTTGACTGGTTACTACCGGCGCTTCATTCAGCACTATGCTCAAAAGGCGTACCCGTTGACGGAGCTCACCAAGGAGAGCATCAAGTGGCACTGGCGGGATGATGTAGAAGGTCGGGCCTTCGACGAGCTCAAGAAGGCATTGGTGTCCGCACCTGTACTGGTGACGCCTGATCCGAGCTTGCCTTATGAGGTCTACACCGACGCCTCCAAGTTTGCGCTTGGAGCGGTACTACTTCAAAATCAGGGCAAGGGCTTGCAACCCGTGGCTTATCTGTCACGGAAGCTCTCGCCAACAGAGCGCAACTACCCCACTGGAGATCGGGAGATGCTTGCAATCTACTACGCTCTACAGCAGTGGCGTTGCTATCTGGAAGGAGTTCCCTTCAAGGTCAACTCTGATCACCTGAATCATACTTGGTTCAACAAGAAGCATGATCTTTCTCGACGACAGGCCAAGTGGAGTCAGTGGATCGAGTCGTACTACAGTGGTACGGAGATTGCTTACAAGGAGGGAGCTAAGAATTTGTCAGATCCTCTGTCACGGCGCCCGGATCTCGCCTCAATTGAGCTTGCTACGGCATCTGTGCCTAGCAACTTGAAAGAGGAGATTCAGGCTGGATATGAGAAGGATCACTACTATGATGACGTGATGCCAGGTCTGTGGATGCATGATGGGTTGTGGTACTTCCAGGATCGCGTGGCTATCCCAGCAATTCCCGAGCTCAGGAAGCGCATTATTGCCGAGTGCCATGACTGTCCAAGTGCAGGACATCTTGGCCACACCAAGACCCTGCAACGTGTGGCCAGGAGATTTTGGTGGCCGCACATGAGCCGTTCTGTCTATTCTTATGTTGTGGCATGTCCTTCATGTCAGCGCAATAAGCCTGTGATGCAGCGACCTCTTGGTCTTCTGCAGCCTTTACCTGTGCCTACGGCAAAATGGGAGCAGATTACCATGGATTTGATCACAGATCTGCCTGTTACCAAGGAGGGGCATGATGCGGTGGTGACCTTTGTGGATCGCCTGACAAAGATGGTCCACTTTGCACCCACCACTAAAACTGCAGGAGCGGAGGCGATCGCCAACGTATTTGTGCGTACATGGTATAAGCACCATGGTTTGCCTCGTGTCATTATCTCTGACAGGGATCGGCGGTTTCTGAGCCACTTTTGGCAGGCATTGTTCAAAGCTCTTGGCACTGAGCTGCGGTTTTCTACAGCTTTTCACCCGCAGACTGATGGCCAGAGTGAGCGTGCGAATCGCACCTTGGAAGAGGTGTTACGCCACTTTGTTTCACCTCGCCAGGATGATTGGGATGATTACCTAGATTTGGCGGAGTTTGCTATCAATGATTCAGTCAGTCCTTCTACGGGCTACACGCCTTTCTATTTGGCGTATGGTCAGAATGTGTCCTCACCTATTGATTTGGCAGATGTGATCGTGCCAGCAGCGCAGATGCGTGCTCAGGAAATGACGGACGCAATTGAGCATGCCAAGGCCAAGCTTCGGGAGTCCCATGAGCGCCAAGCGCGCGCAGCCAACAAGGAGCGACAACACTACCTGTTCCAAGTCGGAGACAAGGTGAAGCTGTCCACAATCAACCTCAATTTACCATCCACGATGAGCAAGAAGCTCGCAGCTCGCTTCATTGGCCCCTTCACGGTGGAGAAGGTCATCAATCCGGTGGCCTACAAGCTGAAGCTTCCTGCTTCTCTCAAGATTCACCCTGTATTCCACATCAGCTTACTCCGGCCATGGAAGGAAGATGCGCAGTTCCCTGACCACAAAGGACACTCTGCACCCGTGCTCGTGTACCCTGATGACGACCAGTGGCTGGTAGACAAGCTCCTTGACAAGCGGCGTGAGCGAGTCGGCCGGCGCTGGATTATCAAGTACTTGGTCCGTTGGCTCAATTGTGGCCCAGAGGATGATTCATGGGAGCCAGCAAGCAACATTGAGCAGAGCTTGATAGATGAGTATGAAGCCTCTCATCATGCGACCCCAGAGCAGGAGGTGGCTACCCGCAGCACACGCAGGCAGGTGCGTCGACGTGGCTGATGGGTAAGCAACGAGGACGTTGCTCCTTGGGGAGGGGGCATGATGTAAGGTTGAAGGAACCGGAAGTTTCTGGAAGGCTCTAGAAGGTTCTGGATGTTTCCAGAAGGTTCCAGATGTTCCCGAAGTTCTAGAAGTCTCCGGAAGTGTAAGGTTGAAGGAACCGGAAGTTTCTGGATGTTTCCAGAAGGTTCCAGATGTTCCCGAAGTTCTAGAAGTCTCCGGAAGGATGTAGATGTTTCCGGAAGTAGTATGTTCTAGGATTGTCTAGAAGCTTCCTTGGTCCAGAATGTTCCAATTGTAGGCAGTTGAGGAGGCGTTGTAGGTTTTCGCCAAGGCTATAAATAGAGGGGGCCTCTCCTCACTCAACAAGAAGTATTCACTCAAGAAGTCTTTCCATCCGACCTCTCAAGTCCTCGTAGCCTCGTCTATTGTGTGAAGCCTTTCCCTTGGTAACTAACTGAGCCTTCTATACAACTACGGCCTACGTCGAATCGCTATAGAAGACCTTAGTTGCCAAAGGATCCGCCGACAAGGCGTGACATTGCGTTTTGTTTCTGATGATATTTGGGGTAGTAGGGGGGTGTGCCGAGTGATATCTAGGAGCATTGCTGAGTATCTTGTCCAAGCTTGGGATGTGCGTAATAATTGCAAACACAATGGAGCAGTGCTCCCTCTTTCTTCCGCTCCTGAGGGGCGCGGGGCCGATGGCGTTGATGCTATGGCTTAATGGGTAACATGATGATGATGAACACAAACAGCATAGCCAACGGATTGCCTAGAGAAGCTCCGAAGATGCGCCATCCGTTGTTGTCTGCTGCTGGAACCACCCTGACCAGATTCACACCAAGCACAAGCATGGGCGATAGCAATATCGCAGACACAATGCATGCCATCACCAGCAGCAACAGCCATCTGTAGGCAGCACCCCACGCAGCCCTGCATCCTCTGGCTTGAACAACAGCAACACGGCCGCCTGCAGCGGCGGCTGTGCTCTCACCCCAGCTGAACAGGTCTCCAAACTTCTCATCCAACTCTAGGATGAACGCAATACCAACTGAGTTGATCAGTATGCCTGCAACATCTGCTGTCTTGAATGTGGCCACCACCCATGCGCCGCACACAAAGCACAGCAGTGACACCAACAGCTGCACCACTGGCACCACAGCTGCAACAAATGATCTGCCAGGAGACGCTTGCAGTTCCGTGGCAATCATCAGCTGCTGGTCAGATGTCACTTGCTCGCTGTCATGCTCTGGAAGCAGCCAGCAGCCAGGCATGAAGCCACTATAGATTGCTGCCATGTATGCCAGCTTGCAGGCACAGCGTGCCTCCTGTAGGACATACAGTGCCAGTACACACAATGCCAGTAGAGTGACGAGAAAAACAGCAATCCCTCCTTCAATGTGGGTGGGACGCCACAACGCCCGTTTTGTAGGAAATGCGTCGCCTGCCGACAACAGAATCAGCACTAACAGGGCAACCTGCAGTAGCACTGTCGCCACCAGACCGACAAACGCAGACAGCAGGCTTGACCAGTTGTGGCCTTGGGCCAAGCATTTCACAACATGTACGTAGATGCTTTCACCCAGATCTGCCAGCAGGTCTGTGGGCTCTAGGATGGCGTCTGGGTCGTCCTGTTTCTGCTTCATAGTTTGCTGATGTGCTAGAACTAGAAAATCTTTGTCGACTTCTGGCACGATGGAGCACTGTCACGAGCTACGGAGCCTGCACAGCTGTGTGTTCAGACAGCGTGCTGCTGCTGCACCAAGCACGTGAGCAGGACCTGTTGCGGCGACGAAAAAAACGAACTTCACCAGGTTAATCAGCGAAACACTGAACTCAGGGCTAACAGGCTCTAACACGCTAAGGAGTTGAGCGACTCTGTTGACCTGTCGTTGACTCGCAATTGATTGCGCTGGACGGGGGCATTTTCCATATCCGATCGCTGAGTCAGAAAGGTGTGTTTGAGACAGGGGTGATGTACAGAAAAGCACAGTGACTCAACGTTCTCTTGTGTGAGTTTCAGATCGGCCCCAGGCCATGGCCTGCAGCTGAGGCCACCATACGAAGATCATCCCATTCTGCAACACATGCCGACAAAGACCAGAACGTTGCCGTTGAAAAAATGCTGTACCACACCACTTTCAACAGACTGCTCAGCTGTTGGACTTGTCAGGCCCGCCCTGCTGGCTGCTCTGCTCGTCTGCATCTGCTGCACTGCTCTTCATGAGCGACTCCATGGTGTCAATATCCATGTCATACAGGCTGACGATTCTCAGCTTTTCAACATCCTCGTCTGTGGCGCCAAAGACCTGCAGCAGAGCCGCAGGTGGAATGTTTAGCAGCACAGGCAGGCAGGACAGTATCTGGCGACGGGTACGCAACACACGTGATGAATCGTATTCTTGCTGTTGCACAGTAATCTGCTCCAATGAGAGCATGCAAGCCTGGCATGCTGAAACGAACACGCCTGCCACGCTGAAAGAATCGAGCAGTAGTTAAGTGGCCCAAATCAAGACAGGAAATCGTCTCAAGCGCCCTAGACTCGCACGCACCATGCGCAGGTCTGTGGTCTTGAACGCCTCGCTGCCCTGTGCCACCAGCGGCTCGTGCTCTGTGAGGTACAGCAGCTTGGAGAACAGCGCGCGGCAGGTGGCCTTGCGCTCCACGCCCTCAGCTGTGAAGCCGTCCACGTTGAGCATCAGCGTGCCGTACTTGTCGTAGATGCGCTGCGCACGCTCCTGCAGCGCCTCCGCAACCTGAGGCCACACGGTACACACAACAGATAACAATAAGCTCAAGCCGCACAGATGATGTTGCCTGTGTACACCCTGGCATGAAGCTCTCTGTAGCATCCACAGCATGACAAAGCTGGTGCTGCAGACATCTTCATGTATGCTTCTCAGAAAGCAGCCACAGTCTTGCCCCATCACAGCTGCTGGCCCCAAGTGCATGCTTGACAACAATATGCTAGAGCATGCGCAACATGCACAGCAAGTTACACAGCACAGCGCGCACACCTGCTCATCGCTGAGCCCCAGCACGGCCTTGAGCAGCACCATGTCCTCAACAGCAGCAGCGTCAAACTTGCGCTCACGCAGCAGGAACCACAGGTACTTGCGGAACACCTCCACAGGGGAGAAGCCCGTAGACCCGCGCAGCTTCTGCATGGCAGGAAGCAGCATGCAAATAAGAACCCTTTTCACAAACCGTTAAATTGGGCACAGCCGCATGCAGCAGAATGGTGTGCAAGGTCAGGTTGTGCAGAGCGCCAATGGCTGTGCTGCCAAGCATGCCTGGACTGTCCAAGCACTGCAAACTGCGACCCGCCTGGGTGCAATGAACAGCAGAGCAACCATCAGGCATGATGTCCTGCGAGCTTGTGCGCATTCCTGCTGACCTCACTCACAGTGTGGCTGCCTGCAGCCCCTGCCGCTGCAGCAGGCTCGCGCACTCACCCGCAACACGCCTGTGCTGAGCTCGCTCCTCCTGTCGGGCAGGTACGCTGCCAGCTCATCCACCAGCAGCTTGTTTTTGTCGATCTGGGTGCATGCAGGGCAGCAGCAAGGGGCGGTTCAACTCATTTCTGATGTAGACACACAATTGCGGTGGTTGAAGTACCAGTAGCACCGCCATCTGCCAAACCAAGGGCCTGCTTGCTGTTGGATTGCTGCCAGTAGGACGATCATGGAACAAAAGCTGGTGCAAACAGCGCTGCCAAACCAACAGCTGCTGCAGATACCCTCAATTACCTTCTACATTACTGCTGGGATTGCAACTGCTCTGTTCAAGTGCAGCAGCTGCAACTATGTGCTGGCGTCCAAACAGAGCGGCAGCCTTACCCCAGCCACCTGCTGTCACTGCTGCACATAACACATACACAAGCATGTGCAAGAACGCTGCTGTTTGACGCACACCTACCATGCGCTTGCGCTGTGCACGTGGTGAGCTGTACTTCTGGTAAGTGCGGTACAGCGCGATGACGAATGTCGCGCCCAGGAACAGGCCAGCTGCTATGCTGATGCCCTTGCCAGTGCCAGTGGTGGTCAGGAAGCGCACAGTGTCCTCATACCGCTGCTGAACTGTCTTGGGAGCTACCTCCTCCTCTGTCCACTCTGACACCTGCTGCTGCTGAAGCTGCTGTGACGTGACTGCAGCAGCAAGTGCCTCTGGCACGGCCGCTGCTGCTGCCTCTGCCCCAGCTGCTGCGTCTGCTGCCCCCTCCTGCAGCTCACCAGCTACTGCTTCTCCATCTGCTACTACTGCGGCTGCCTGTTCTAGCTGCTCCTGCTCAGACTGCTGTTCATCTTCCTGCTGCTGCTGCTGCTTGCGCTGCTCTTTCTCTTTCTGTTTCTGATGCGAGTCCTTGGGGTTTGTCACAGACTGCACCATCTGATTGACCAGCCGGCCAGCACCTGGCATGCCTGCAACGTCTGCCAGCGGCTGCGGCATCGCCCGCACTGCTTTGCTGCTGACATGGCCTGCAGTTGCGCAACAGACCGAGCAGCAGCACACCAAGTGAGCAGACAGATGAAAGGCAGATCAGGATCACAGCTCGAGGTGCAGGGCTACGCCATTGGTATAAACATCGTATATGAAGCATTTCAAACGGTCTTGAAGGCCGAGATGCATGCATGCACAGCCGCAATGCTGCTTGCTGATTGTGCTGCTGAACAGCCCTAGATGTCACGCAGCGAGGACAGGTTACAACAAGTGCTTTGAAATTGACGTTGTCATCTCTCAGATGAATGTACTGTGCAACAACAGCTCGGAATCGCAAGACAGCACTCACGCAACGGGAGGCGTCTGCAGATGTGTGCGGGCCTTATCACAGGTAAGCAGGGGCTCGGCAGTGCACCATTCATCAATTGACTCTTGAAAGCACTTCGCTGCAGCAATTGTGAGGTCTGCATCACCCCTGGCTCTATAAGTTTGAGATGGTGACGGGACCAACAGGGAGTGCGACGTTCCTGCCCAGCTGCGTGCTTGGATCAAGAGCAGTAAACACACGTGCAATGATACAGCAGGTTGCCAGGCCATTGGCGTCCTAAGCCACAAAGCTGATGCTTGTGTCACTGGCAGGTGTCACTGCTGCTGCAAAGATGACATGGTGATTGCCATGTAACAACTCGGGTGCCTGCCCGTTGGGCTGCTGAGGGCTACCGTCGTCCCTCAGCAAAAACCAAAAACTTTGTGAGCTGCAAACCCACGTATTGTGATACCGCTGTTGGCTCGAGCAGCATTTGCATCTGCCACTTTGAGCCAAGTAAGACAATTCCAAACCAGCATCTACTGCCCAGGCCAGCCTGCGGGTGCAAGCTATACATTTCCCATCTCAGACTGCACATGCCTGCAACCGGCCCTATGCACCTCGAAGCCACACCATTGCCCCAACATCTACTGCCCTATGCATAGTGCTGCCGCACCAGCGCAACATCGGACCAACGAGATCAGCGTTCACAGCAGCGGCAAGCCTCCTGTGATCCCGTCTATGTCGCTCTTGTAGCCTGGACCAATGGCCAGCACAGTTTGTGATCCTGCTGCTATCTGCGTCCTGCCTGCGTCATGCACTATGTAGCAGGGCAGCCCACTCTGCAGTGCCTCCTGCGCTAGCCTCGCCTGCAGCACAGAGGGCAGCCGGCGCAGAGGTGTCAGTACAACCCACACAAGTATATGTTGAGCACGTTCAGACCCTCGGTGCTGCACTGCTTACATCAGGAGGAGTTTGCAGTTGCAGAAAGGTACTGCTATGGCTCGGGTTTGCAGGTTGCAGCCCTCAAAATGCCGCCAGCACCAAACACAACGCCACATGCATGCTGCACATGCCAAGCTTTGGTGTTGCAAGCATGCTGAACTCCTGCGCGCTGCTGATGGTGACAGCCAGCACTCACCATGTGCTCCTCGTTCTGGATCTTGAGGGCGATCTTAGGCTGCCCGTGGCGCTCCCACATGCGGAAGAGCACCTCATTGGCTTTGCGGTACTTGCCAATCACGCCCACAGCTGCATGCGCACACTGTGCACCTGCGGCAGCAGACGAGCCAGCAGTGCATATGCGGCACTGGAGTTTGGCACCTAGTGGCCAAGTACAATTGCTGCAGCACGCAGTGATATATTGGTTACCCGGTGCACCCCAGTAAATGGCGCCCATTGCCTCTGCTGCTTAGGTGGAGGAGCTCTCAACAGCATGATTGGCTGCCGCACCCACCAGCCGGCATCGGTGCTGTTGACACTGCTGCTGTTGCTGCTATGAAGTGTGCACTATCGCTTCCTGCAGGTGAAAGTGCCCGTCGCTGCCTGCCTCTGCAGTCTCTTGCAGCTGAATTGAGAGGCTGCCTACACCAGTGAAGGCACCTGGTGCGCACACATTTGCTGCGTGCTCTGCTGCCGGCTCTGTTGCAGCCGGCTCTGGTGTGGTGTTCCCGCACCTATCTTGCCCTTGCCCATGCCCAGGGAGTGGTTCACGCACAGCACCATCTTCAGCTCTTCACGCGGCACTGGCAGCGTGGGTGGCCGCGCCACGCCAGCTGCCTTCTTGCGGGGTTGGCTGCTGCTGCTGGGCTTGGCGCCATCCTGCGAGCACAAATTGATGACACAGCGAATGCATGCTGCTTTCAACCACAGCATCGCAGGGAGCGTTGATATTCTGGGTGCATGACAAGGCGCCAGCTGCATGTGTGCAAGGATGGAGCATGATGCAAAGCTGTAGTGCCATTTTAGGAAAGCACTGCTTACCTTGTTTAGTAGAACCTGTGCAAGTGACCTAGCTACTAGCCCAAGCGCAAAGCCGGCAATGAGCTTCAGCGTCCCTGCGTCGCCGGAGTCCATGCTGGCTGGTGTGCGGAGCAGTACTGCTGCACTAGTGCTGCTGCTGGCACTGCTGGTGCTGGTGCTGCCCTGCAGGCCTTGCTGCTATCTAGCTGCTGTTCCTGCACTGATTAGAGTGGGCTTTTGCCTGAGTAAGAGCAAAGAGAGGCCTGGTTGTAAAGGCAAGTACCTGCAATCAGTTTGGCGGGCCGGCACGTCCGCTGATCACACTGGGAAGAAAAGGGTGCTCATATGCATGTGTGACTTGGACGAAACCTCCGTGGCCCAGTAGCGCGGGCGCACTCTTTCCTTCACAGCTGGTCTGACAATGACTGGCACTTTGTTATTGGTGGGCGGTGTAGACGCAGATATATGTACGTCTTGCTGGAAAACTTGATCGTGCAATCCTTGTATTATTTAGGCATTGATCAGCTGCATGCCTTGCTTTCTCGCATCGAACGAAGCCCGTACCGGCAGTTTTGCAGCCTGAGCGTCGTGGTGCCTAAAAATATCGTCTCAAACAGTTATCAATATCCACCTGTCGAACGTGCAACATGCACTCTTTGAGTGCTCCGCGCCATGCATGCCACACCAGCACAGCCATGGAGCCCAGCACCAGCTATGCGGCTCCAAAAGTCTGGGCCAACAGTGGCTCTCGGCAGCAACGAGTTAGCAGAAAGATTTGGCTGGGGAGTGACAGGAGCAGCAGTGGTTGCACCCCTTTGCAATTTTCTAGGGCCCAGGTAGCCTGCCAGGCAAAAGCAGCAGCAGCAGTGGATGGTAAGTGTGTGTGCAAGGGAACTTTAGCCAGCAGCTGCCAAATTTTGCAGCAACACCAGATGATGATGCTGTGTGTGGCACACAGGAGCAAAGGAGGCACATAAGATTTTTGACGAGGCATTCATCACAATCAAGTGAGTCCCTGCAGTCGGCGCAACCGCAATCAAGGCATATTTTTACAAAAACACGTCAATGCTTCATGCCTGCTGACTCATAACATTGTCACCGAATTGCTGCGGCTTAGTCATACCATAGCATATCAAGCAGCATTCCTCCCCGCAGACTTGTCCAAGGCTTTGAGACAACAGCTGATGCATGCTCTACACTAGCTGTGCTGGCAGTCAAGGGCTGGTATGGCCAGCAGTGATATGCAGTACGCTGTTCTGCTGTCGTTCCAAGTCAGCAACTGCAGTCTGCTCTGGCAGCAGGCTTATGTTGTTTTGGCATCATGTAACGGAGCAACGTCTCTTGTGCTTTTAGGTCTGGCGATGGCGGGGCTGGCGAGATTGTCGAGGCTGGGCGTGGCAAGTACGTGAAGAACAACAAGTACCACCCAGGCAGCAACCAGCCAAAGCAGATCTGGCTGCCAGCAAGTGAGTGACCTGGACCAGCAGCAGCAGCAGCAGCAGGGTGGACATGGTCCTTGCAGTCCGTGCAATACGGGTGTGGTGGCAGTTGGCGCTAGCCGAGTGTTCTATCACCTATGCACACAGCACCAGCTACAGCCGCACTGCGGGTAACTCAACCAGTGTGCTGCTGACTGACCGTAATCGTTGCTGCTGCCGGCGCCACTGCAGGTGACCCTGCTGACGGGGCTGACGGCGCTGACGTGTACGTTGTGTGTGACCCCTCACTGGACAGCCTGCTGCACCTGCACAAGCGCAAGAGCTGGCTGGGCCCCAAGGGCGCGCAGGGCAACCCAGCCATGGGCTCATCGGGGCCCAAGCGCAACTCCAAGTTGAAGAAGGCGATGACGCCGCCACTGCAAATCCCAGTGCCGCCTGGCACTGTTGTGAAGCGCAAGAGCACTGGCCAGGTGCGGCGGTGCTGACATGTGCAAGTTTGACGAGTTTGTGATCGTTGGGTGGCTAGCAGAGTGCGGGTATGCTGTTCCATGCGGCTGCTTGGTGACTGTGCAGCAAGCAAATCCTGGCCACGGCTGCCTCTGCGTCATGCTTAAAGTGCTAACGTCTGTTGACCTGCTGGTGTCGTGACGTGCAATGTGCCTGCAGCTGCTGGGTGAGGTGGTGCAGCCTGGCGACCGCATCCTGGTGGCCAAGGGCGGCAAGGGCGGCATGGGCGTGGTCGCACCCTCACGCGGGCAGAAGCAGCGCGACCTGCAGCGGGAGATCAAGGCAGCAAAGGTGGGAATGATAGGCAACCAGCAGTGGACAGCAGAGCTGGTGTCATGCATTGTGCTGGGCTTAGTGTGATGCATGATTGGAACGTGTGCAGGCAGCAGTTGGCCTCCTTGCATGGCCAGTGCAGCTGCTGTATGACAGTTTGATGCGCTGGCCGCTGAAGTCTGCATGCTGCTGCCTGCCTTGTGGCTGTGCAGAAGTCTGGTGGCGAGGTGGTTGCTGTTGAGGATGTGAACTGGAAGGAGGACGCAAAGGGCCTGCCTGGCCGGCAGCTGGGGCTGCAGCTGCTGCTGAGGGTGGTGGCAGACGTAGGCATCGTGGGCTTTCCAAATGCAGGTGGGGCTCGCTTACGGCTGGACGAGAGCGTGTCACCGCATGCCAGCGGTTTGCACCCAGCTGAGTTTAAAATGCCTGCACTTCAGTCAAGCAGCACATCATGCAGAGCGGTTTGTCAGCGAGTTATCCACTGCCTGGATCCGGCGCCCTGCTCATCTGCCCTGCAGGCAAGTCTTCGCTGCTGGCTGCGCTGACGCGTGCCAGCCCTGAGGTGGCTCCCTACCCCTTCACCACGCTCATGCCCAACCTGGGCGTCATGGGGGGAGCAGCAGCAGCAGCAGCAGGCAGCTCTGGCCAGGCGCCAGTGCTGGCCGACTTGCCTGGCCTCATCGAAGGTGGGATGAGAGGGGTGCACTGGGCGCAGGTTGCGGTCAGCTGCCGTGTTGCCCTGCAGCCTGCTTGCTTATGCCTGCTTGCATGTGTTTGTGGTTTCTGCCCGGTATGCCTGCTTGCATGTGTTTGTGGTTTCTGCCCGGTATGCCTGCTTGCATGTGTTTGTGGTTTCTGCCCGGTATGCCCGTTTCTGCATGTGTTTGTGGTTTCGCCCTCGGTATGCCTGCTTGCATGTGTTTGTGGTTTCTGCCCGGTATGCCTGCTTGCATGTGTTTGTGGTTTCTGCCCGGTATGCCTGCTTGCATGTGTTTGTGGTTTCTGCCCGGTATGCCTGCACCCCGGCTTGTGTCCAGCCATCTGCTCTTCAATTAACAACATCAATGTATGACAGTATGGTGTGTGCTGTGCTGTCTACAGGTGCACACAAGGGTGTTGGCCTTGGCCGCATGTTCCTGCGCCACCTGCGCCGCACACGGCTGCTGCTGCACGTGGTGGATGGCGCTGCCGCTGACCCCGGCACTGACTACCTGGCAGTGCGTGAGGAGCTGCGGCTGTACAACCCCGACTATGCTGCACGGCCACACATTGTGGCACTCAACAAAGTCGATTTGGAGGATGCAGGTGAGCAGCTGCGTTCGACAGGTGTTTGGGTTGGGTATTTGAGGCTGTAGATGCGGCGGTTTCCAGGTTTTGCAGGGCGGCATCGCGCGCGTGCGCAACATCAGCTGCACTCTGCAAATTGCTCTGCGCTGTTGGCTTGCTGTGTCGGGTGCGGCCGATGATGGTCTTATCAGTTGCTGACCTGCCCCCATGAACCATGCAGGCGACTTGCGCGAGGAAGTCACGCATGATGTGATGGCAGCAGCGCGCCAGCTGCAGCAGCAGCATGAACAGGACGTGCCTGGCTTTACAGCACCAGCAGCAGTCATTGCCTGCAGCGCTGTCACAGGTACGGGGCGTTGCCGTTTTGGGCTGGCATAAGAGAGGCAGAACATGTTACACTTGCAGGCGCGCCGGTTGCTGCTGTATGTGCAACACTCTGCTTAAATCAACAGCAACACAGGGCACAATGAGGACGGGCGGCTGCTGTTGCATTCTGAAAGTGCAATGCAGCAGCATTTGATCAACATATGCGCGCATCCAATTGCGAGTCCTGCCGCTGCCAATGTTGCTGGCTGTGTGTACCGCAGGTGAAGGCGTACAGCAGCTAGCAGCAGCCTTGCAGGCGGCAGTTGATTACCTCGTAAGCAACGAAAGCAAACAGCCTCAGCAGTTGGGCAGTGGTGCAAAGCAGCAACAACAGCATGTACCAGCAGATGCCTTAGCTGCTGCAGTGGCAGCAGCCGTTGCTGCAGCAGCAGCAACACCAGCTGGTGGTAGCAGCAATGGCAGCAGCAGCAGCAGTGAGGGTGAACAAGAAGAGGGAGAATGGGATGAAGATAAGTATGAAGAATGGGAAGGTGAAGAGGATGAGGAGTGGGTGAACGACGCAGTGGTGGCTGGTGGCAGCAGCAGCAGCAGCACAGGTGCCAGCAGCAGTGGTGATGACGAGGCAGCGCCACCCCCGCTGGCCGCAGATGACCCTGAAAGGTGGCTGTTTGATCTGTCAGAGGACAAGTTGCTGGCTATGGCAGACGCAGCTGACGACTGACATGATCTTGTGCGTGACGTGACTTGCTCATCGGCTGTCGAGTCAGATGCTTAGATGACATGACGCCGTCTTCTTCAACGAAATGCTGACTTGTAAGGACTGCAGCCTGAATAAATGTAGCACGCCCATCAGGCGTGCTTCGCCTGCAAATGCACCAAGTCCAAGCTTTCAAGCAGTACACACAATGGGTCGTGGGTTCAGGTTGCACAACCGACGGCCTCAAACATGAACTCTATGCCAGCATCCCGTTTGGCACCAGTGTTTGTAAGACTAGTAGTGATGGTAGCAAGTTGAAAGGATAGTTCTATACTCGTCGCTGGCTTAGTTTTGTTGGGTCTCTCTCTGCTTGGCTCCCCAGGGCCCTCGTGCGCCTCATTATCGTCATTCATTAATTCAGAGGCTATGTTTTGTTGGGATCGGGCGCTGTAGTGGTCTCTCTACAGACCTTGGACGTGCTAGCTTCTACAACCACTTAAGAGCTCATTCGGCCGATGCACAGCAGGCATGACAGCACCACAGGTGCTGCAGATCAGGCCAGTTTGTGTCACGCCGCCATGCATCACAGCCAGCTCCTGGCCCTCTCATGTCAGCGTCACGCTGGCTGTGAGCACAGTGGACGTGTGATGCGTAGGAGCGTCACCCATATCAGTGATGTCGGAGACCCATGAGGACTTCGATCTGTTCCGGCCGTGGCTGCTGAGTGCCTTCCAGCAAGGCACCGAGCAAGCTCTGCCGAGGCAGGTGCCCACCTGCGTGCACAGGAGCGTAGATGAAGTCTTGGTTACCTTCAGGTAAGCTGCTGGATGGAGGGCGGCCTGGCGCCTCTGTGAAACTTGCTCCTTTGCCACCTACGCGTGCGTTGCCGTTCTGTCCCGCAAATCTCATACCAAGCAGCAGCAGGTACCCAGCATGATTCTGTCACCAAAAGGTGCTTGTGCTGCTGCTTGAAGTTGTGAAAAGGGTTCTCAGACACTTGGGTGGGAAGAACAGGTTCAGTTCCATCCTGCTCTGCTTGACACAGGCCTTGCAACCTGCTCATGTTGCTGCTGCAGGGATCTGGAGATCACTGCCTCTGCACCAGGCGTAATCAGCCTGGCTCTGTGCCCAGCAGCACCAGAAAACACAGCAGGGTACAACGCAACCATTGAAGCAATCCCCCTTATGGTCAGCCCCAACGCAGGTGGCAGCGCTGAGGCAGTGTCCATGTTTGGCTGCATGAAGCAGCTGGTGCAGCAGCGGGAGCACACGCAGCAGCAGCACCACGACTCGCCCCACCATCAGCACCAGCTGCAGGCAAGCCAGCAGATGGCAGACTGCTGTGCAACAGATGGCAGATGCTTTGCGCCTGCCGCAGCCCCCAGCCAGTGCCCTGCAGGATTGAATCCCCCTGCAGCCCTCAGCTTCAAGCTGCCGTGCACGCAAGAGCAGGCAGCGGCAGCCACAGCAGCAGCATGCGTGCCAGGCGCCTGCTGCCCCCATTGTAGCTTCGGCAAGCCAGAAGCAGCAGCGGAGCAGGCCCTGCTGCGCACTACATGGCAGCAGCACTTCCTGCCGCTGCTGCTCGACATGCATGCAGCACTTACATGCGCGCCCAAGCCCTTTTCCTGCAAGCCTCACAACGCAGCACCAGCAGAGCATCATGCAGCACCAAGCGACAGCAGCACCCACAGCTTTGCAGCAGCAGCGCGCATCCCAAACGCCCTGGAGGGCTGGGCACAGCACAACACAGCAGCAGCACAGCACCCCTTCAGCAATGCCGCTGCTTCTGGTGCAGCAGCTGCAGCTGCAGTTGGTGGTCAGGTTGCACGGCCTGCCATCCTGCTAGAGCTTGCAGGCTGCGCCCCTCTCCCAGTGGATGTTGCAGGTCAGATGCTCATCAGCTTTGTTGAGTTCCTGGCGCTGCACAACTGCTGGTGCAACGTGTCATACCTGCTGGCAGAAGCCTTCAAAAACGGCCTGCTGGCCATGACTGGGGTGTTGGCGGCGCAGCAGCTGCAGCGGCTGCATGAGCTGCAGCGGCTGCAGGCACCTGTGTGCAGCGCAGCGCTGACAGCAGCGTCGCTCGTGGCCTCGCTGGCTGAGGGCGCAGCAGCAGCAGCAGATGAGGAGGATGCTGCAGACGCTGCAGCAACAACTGCACTCGCTGCAGCACTTCGTGCAAAGGCTGCAACACCCAACAGCTCAGCAGGCAGCGTGACCGCACACAGCAGCTCCAGCAAGAGCAGCAGGAGCAATAGCGCCACATACGCAACATCAGCACCCGGAGCGGCAGTCCCCTCCACCACCACCTGCACTGTCAGTGCACCCCCTGCCAGTGCAACCCCCAGGACAGCCAGCACACACAGCCACCACCACCCCTCAGCTGTCAGCAACACCACCGTGGCGGCAGTGCTGCTGCTGCTGTTCATGCCAGCTGCCGCTCTGCTGGTGGCATCCGCAGCAGGACCGGGTTATGTGACTGGTCAGAGCATGGAGTTATCCTTTGGCTGCAGCAGCAACGTGGTGTGCATGCTGCCAATCGGCGTTGCTGCAGCAGCACCTGCAGTGCGCGCCTGGGTGTTTACTGCGCTGCTGTCTGTGGTGCTTCTGGTGTTGGTGGTGGTGGCAGGCAGCCGCAAGCGGTTGCGCTGGCAGGTGTGAAAGCAGCAGAAGGATAGTATCAAGCGAGGCAACTTGGCTGGTGTGTATTGCACCAGGCTATGCATGCCCTGGGCCCTGGGCTTGCTGTGTTCGTTGTTGTCAGAAGGATGAAATGGTGTTGCAGACCATATGCGACTGGCTGCCTTTTGGTGTTGCTGTTGTGTGCAGTCTATGCCACATCAGAGGGGCCTCTTCATGTTTGATCAGAGTGCGGTTGCGCCATGTGGGTGTACCAACTGCTGCCAGCGTTGCGACGCGACTATGTCATTCGTAGTCGCGAGTTGTTTGTGTTTTGCTGTGCTGCAGCAGCAGCATCTGTGGCGTCTGCTGCTTGTGCTGCGCTGCAGCAGCGGCTGTGGCTTGTTGATGCGGCGATTGGCAGCGCAGAGCTGTGAGTGTGCATGTGGGTTGCTCAGGCTGGCAGCGAGCTTGTGTGCTGCCAGACGATGTGGCCATAGGGGTGGGGGGAGGGTAAAAGATTGTGTTCCATCTTTGTTTTGTGGGCAGTCTGCTGCACATGCTACTCGTTTGCCGGTGCTGTGCTCTGGGCTGCGGACGGCATGGAGTGTGGGGTTTTGGTTGTGAGCTGGAAAGCAACGTGTTGGAGCCAGAAAGCAAAGTGTTGGAGTGATGACAGACGGAGCAGCGGCCAGTAGCACTGTGCGTCAGCCTAACGATGATCTGCTGGAGTTGATGTGAATGCCTGCGTGTGTATATACATACTTGTGCTCTGCATGTGATGATCGTGCCGTTGTTCACACGGTGGTTTCGTTGCTGCCAATGCGGATGCATACACTCTTTCAGGGGAGGGGCGGCCGAACATGCACTGATTATGGCCTGCAGCATGAACATTGTGCCTCCATGTGATGTGTGGTTGTATGTAGGTGGGCTACCCAAATGGAAAGCAGAAGGTGTGCTACTCATATAGAAAGTAGAATGCTCATACACAATGCGTGCGTGCTGCTGCTGAACCACGTATGATGTCTATATATCAATGACATGGTGCTGTCAGTGCCTGCCTGCACACTGTGCAGCAGCATGTGGCTTGTTGGGACCGTGCTAGGCTGCGCTGTAGGCTCCGGTGTTTGCGCAGTATACCAGACATTGGTCAGAGACGGGTAGAGTCACGTTGCCTGTGGTCAGCTGCTGCTGCCTGATTGCAGCAGCCTGCCGTGACAGCACGTCCCAGCTGTACAGCCATGGTCCTGGTGATCGTGTGTTCTTGTGCTGTGTTGGAAGGATGGTGACTCGTATAAGTAGCGAACACTCCAGACATGCTTTGAATGCTGTGGTGTTGATGAAATGTGGCTGCTGCTTGATCGCTTGCTCCTTGCCGGCTACGCCAGTAGAACTCTTATACTGTTCCAAGGCCGCTGGCAAGACAGCTAGCAAGACAGCTGTCAGCAGTGTGCGGCTGTGACCAGCACAACTTTTGGGATGTGTTGGGTGCAGCGTGCATGCCACTGGCAGACCATTTGCTGGGCCAGCTGTGCTGACGTTCAGCTCCCACGTTGGATGCTATGTACAGCTTGTCGGCATCAGTGTTGCATCTGGTGCAGGTTAGCCCTACAGCCTGTGTGTTTGTGAGTGTATAGGCATACAGATAAGTGCTTGGAGAAGCTGCTGGGCTGGCATTGAGGCAGCAGGGAGTGCCCTGTTTGCTTGTTGTGCCTGTCTTCATTGGGTCACAGCGCGCCTTTGTCATCTAGTTTGGTGACTCCTGTCAGTAGCACTGCCCCCATCCGGTTTTGTGAAGCCGAAGGACATGCGCACCCACGTGTCTACAGCTGGCTTGGGTGCAACAGGCGGGAAGCATCCGTACACCTTTTGTTCTTGCTCAGTCATATGGACCTGTCTTTCTGCCTTGCTGAGTCCTTGCCGCAAGTAAAGTTTACTTTCTCTGGGCAGTTAGCACAATTGACTTCTGGCTCCCAAGTGTTGTGCTCAACACCATAGCCAAGCCGCTTGACAAGAAACTGCAGCTTACCGTGACCCACAAACCTGTGGCTCTTAACGCGCTCTACTTCGCATTCCAGCTCACCATCAACCATGGTAGGCAGTGGCGGAGCTGTTAAGGAAGTACCAGGTGTAACTGGCTTGAGCAGCGACATGTGAAACACATTGTGAATCTTGAGATTGTCAGGTAGCTCTAAACGGAAAGCTACTGGATATCTGATCCAGCACCTTGAATGGGCCAATCCACCTAGGCAGTAGCTTAGGAGATCCCTTAAATTTTAACTTGATGTTGACAGTGCTCAGATACACTGAATCACCAACAGCGATGTTCATATCACGCCGTCTCCTGTTAGCAGCAACTGCTTGACGCTGCTGAGCAGCGTGCAGCGCAACTTTAGCAGACTTGACAGCAGTCAGAATGGATTCTGCACGTTCTGTTGCAGTAACATAGTCTGGAACATCCAAGCGTCCCTCTCAAGAGCTTGTCCAGGGGCAGATGAGGACGCTTGCTGTAGTTCAGCACAAAAGGAATGGCTTGAACAGACTCCTGCCAGGAATCGTTGATAGCGAATTCAACAAGCGGCAACAGCTTGGCCCAATTAGATTGAGCAGGATCAACAAAGTGACGGAGGATGTCCTCCATGATACGGTTATAACTTAATTAACACGCTCTGTGTTACCGTCACTCTGTGGATGATAAGCAGTAGACATTACACGCGGTGAGCCTGTAACCATAATGGAAGGACTGCAACTCCATGCAAGTAATTACTTTATAAAGAAGCTGTGTTCAGCCACAAGTGAGTGCAAATAGCCTAGTGCAGGGGTTTTGGCGCGGGACATGTCGACCAATTTTCAGACAAGTAATTGTGTCGAGTTGATCAGCGTTGTTGACGGGCTGTAGCAGGCTTTTCTCACGTGCTTTCTCTGTCGGTCACAAAAAAGGCAAGTGACGAATCGAAGCCGCTCACGGCGTCCTGACACGTGCAATAAAGTTGTGCAATGTGTTGAATTCAACATATGTTTCGAAACATATACTGAAAAGCATGCAGGCCCCTTCGTAGTGGATGATTAGCAACAGACTTGAGTGACCAGCACACTGTGCCAGGCAAAAGCTTTTGCTTAAACAAGGCAGGTGCTTATCAGTAGGCACTACTCCAAAATGGCACTCGGCCATATGGCCATATGGTATGCATACCGATCTAGTAGCTTCAGTTATGGCCAAACTGAAGCTGCAGCTAGGCATGTTTGAGCGGAAGTGCAAGATGGCCAGGGAAGCACTTGAACATCCTGTTGTGGGGCCACGCCTGGCAAAGAGCGCCAGCCAGCAGCGTATGCAAATTAGAATGCACCTGTACAGCACAGCACATTCAGGGTTAAAGTACTGGCGCTTGGATCCAACACGCATCTGAGCACCATTGATCTGGACCTTGGCGGTGACAACATGATGTACATGGCTTGCAAAATCGGTGGGCAGCAGCAGGAGCCTGCTGAAGGTTCAGTGTCTGGGGAGGGCCCATCAAAACTGGACCGCAGCAGTCATCACGTGCACTGTGGCAACGGGAGCGGCAGCTCTGGAGATGCAGATGGAGATGAGATGAAAAGCACTAGAGGAGGCACCAGTGTACCCGAAATCTTCTCGAAGAGAAGATGGAGGGATACCCTACCCTGAAAATGTTTGTCCGTGTGTCAGTGTACATCGGACTTGTTACTGCGGCGTGAGCTGCAGCAGCAGGGCGTGCGCACCCGGTGGTCGCGTGCCACACTGATGCGCTGGCGCCGTGGTGGTGCAGATGGACGTCGGGGCAGCTGGGAAGAGGTGCCACCGCTGCCAGCGGAGGTGCCTGGCAGCTAGGCTTAGCAGCAGTGGCGCAGTGTGGAGGTTTGGGAAGTGAACATTTGGCGCGTGGTTATGTCAGGTGGTGGTGTCTTTTGAGATGCCGCAACTTTTGAGGAGTGGTTGATATGGATGATCTCTGGTGCAACTAGCATCGCATCCATTGTGTTGTGCCATTGGATTGCTCTCATGTTGGCTTTAGCCAGTTTACTCCCGCTTTTATGGTGTTTCAAAGCACACTTTTAGGTGTGCCAGCTTATGCCTTGTACAATCCTGATCGAGAGACTAGGACTATTTTGGCTTCAAAGTTGCTTCAATCCCCCTTTTTGGCGCAAGATTGCGTTCACTTTGTGTGGTGCATGCCATCTGAGATGGCGAACGGCCTACGTGTAACTTCCACTCTCACTCTCTAATATATGACGCAATCCTTGGAATATTATTTGTGCCTTGTTAGCTTATTCAGCAGCCGCAAACGAATTATCGTTACTCTGTATTGCTAATACTGCTTCGCGTGGGCTGTGTGAGTGCTTTTGCGCAAAGTCGAGTGTGTGGCTTGCTCGCTGCATGTTTCTCCTATTAAACAGCCGCAAACGAATTATATTGGTCTGTATTGCTAATACTGCTGCGCGTGGGCGAACTGTGTGACTGCTTTTGTGCAAAGTTGAATCTGTGGCTGTTTCTCTTTGCCGCTGGTGGCTGCTGTAGGCCCACTATTGAGTATTCGCCTGCAACTTGCATCAGAAAGTCTGCATCCCCTGCAGCTGAGTATGACTGCTTAGGCTGCAGCCTGTTCAGCTCACGACCTACACGGAGCTACGGTGTGCAGCGCTACTTCACTGTGACAAAGGCAGATCCACAGACTGTCCACTCACTGTCCAGTGGGGGGTGACTGGGGCATCCAGAGCACCTGCTCTGGATGGCTGTGACTGCAAGCGGCACGAACGCATGTATAAACTGCGTATACTCACGTCTTGAAGCTTACATTAGTTTCTGGCGCGGCAGAACCTGCACAAGACCAAGCTAATAACCCAAACCTGCAGGGGCCCACTGATGGTCGTCTTGACCCATGAAAGTGACTTCGGTTTCCTTTGTACAGTTGACAGCACCGTGCATGCCATGTTTCCTTTGATCTTTAGGGCCGAAAAAACTATGATCGCGATCGAAACGTGCCTTTGCGGACATTTAATAGCACCAGCCGTCTGAGCCTCAAAAGGACGCCATCACCTAGGTCACCTAAACCATTGCTAAACTATTATGAATGAAGAAAAAAACTGCGGACGAGCTTTGGCGACAGGCCGAAGAAAATGCTGTCGCAGCCGGCACCAGCTTCAAAGTTTGCCCTAGATGCCTGCAGACCTTCAACGGCACCAAAAAAACATTTCTAAGGCATCATGGGTTCAATAAGTGCGACTATGTGGAACGGCAGGTGGCAGATGAGGTCGTGGATGGTGAGCCTGATTGTGCTGGCCCTGAATGCAGTGGCCAGTGCATGCCATGCCATGGCACTGGTGTGCCACCCTTCAGCTCTTTGGTTCCTGTAGATCGCATGTATAAGTGTCTAACATGCAAACTGGCATTATGTTTCCTGCAGATGACATGTATGATGACCAGCCTGCAGCTTGGCAGGTGCAGCAATCTCCTGCTTGTGACTCACCAGCTGGTGCTCAGGATCAGGTTCTGTCAGCGGCACCACCTGAAGACGACGTGTGGCATGATGCTTCTGAAAAATGGGACGAAGCTGAAACTGCTGCTGCCGCGCCTGCTGCTGCTGCTGAGCAGCAGGCAGCAGCAGCTGCACCTGCAGCAGCAGCAGCAGATGAGGCTTTCCAGCAGAATGTACGTGTTAGTGTGTGTGCTTTGTGCAACAGCTTGCGCACAGTCACGGCATCATGTTGGCAAACACTCATCTGGGGTGCTGTGACCAGTGGGCGGTCATACCTTTGTGCATGTTGCTGCCATGTTCTTTCGCGTTAAGGCATGTGTGTGGCTGAACTGTATGCACTAGTGCGTCCCTAAGGGTGGCAGCAGCAGGCACCCCCCTGCTGCACTGCTGCTGCACTGCACCTTTCATCAAGGGTTATGTGGGCGTGTGCGCTACTAGCTTGCCCTGTCGTAGTGTCTATACATTTATTCAGAAGTAATACGCGCTTCTGGCACTGTCTGCTGTCATCCACGAGAGGTTATCCAGTCGCATCCAGCAATCGCAGCACGCCATCCACGAGCTCGCTGGATAAGGACCCTCGCTGGATGGGCGCTGGATGGGCACTAGACGCCATCCACTGGCCCGCTGGATGGCCGTTCGTGGATGCTCAGTGGATGCCGTGTGGATCTGCCTTTGTCATAGTGCTTCACACCGGGCGACAGCACTGAAAGGAATATACACAAGTCAACGATGCACAAGTGCCGACGTCGGCGTTGGCTCCCAGGGTGCCCCGCGTGGTGTGCCTGCGCAACGCCGTGCGAATGAGATTCAACTGGGTTTTGGCCAGCATGCATGCTAGACATCTCGGTGTGCCCCCGGTGCTGTCCCCCGGTGTTGCACATTGAACTCAGCAACTAGTGCCACTGTCCCACGGTGTCAGCAGCCCCCCATCTGCATCATTCATGCTGCTATCTGTTGCCCGTGTGCAGGTTCTACACAGCAGCTGCTTGGGCAATCAATTTCCTTGAATGTGGAGCAGCTGGCGATGCCAGTGAGGTGGATAATTATGCAGTATGGGAACAGCAGCTGCACTTGGAGCGGCGGCAGTTGCAGTTGCAAGGATTAAAGCAGATGGTTGCGCTTGCCGGTGAACAGTATTTGACCAACGTGTACTGGAAGACCGCATTGGCATCAACGTTTACCGCCAGCATTTTGACCGTGTTGTGTATTTGCAGCAGCAGCAGCGCATTCAGGTAGCGGGCGATTATTTATTTCAATCTACTAGATTATTTATCGGCGAGCAGCAGGCCGACTACGCAGCGGTTGAGCAACTGTGTGATAGGCTGCAGGCCAAGGTTGTGGATGATCTGCCGGCGTTGGCTCCCAGGGTGCCCCGCGTGGTGTGCCTGCGCAACGCCGTGCGAATGAGATTCAACTGGGTTTTGGCCAGCATGCATGCTAGACATCTCGGTGTGCGGCCGGAAGGCCATCGTTAGAGGCATGTTGTTGCATGAGGGTGAGCATGATGATGGTCAGGGCAACGTGCATTGGCTGAAACGCCCACCTGTGGCCGTTTTTGTGGAGCCCAAAGACGCCCCGGTGAAGAGGGCCGCTTTGACAGCTTGGCTCAGTTTGAAAAAACTGATGCCAACGCTGCCTGAGAATTGTGTGCCTGTGGTATCCGGCCGAACTGACAGCTTTGCAGTCAAAATCCCGTCCAAGTTGATGATAAAGGACAGCCAAAGATGCAGACTTTCACGTGCGTCAAGTTTGGTGTCCCCATCAGTGAAGGGTACGCCGTGACAGATATATATTGTCAAGGAGCCAGTTTCAAGAAGGAGTGTTGGCTTTGTCATTTGACGCCACCGCCTGACAATGTAACGATACCCCAAAAGGCGATGCCTCCATGCCTCGTTTCCGGCCTATAGACCCCGTCACGTTACAGACAACTTTTTCTAGCTGGTGTCCGTTGCGGCGTAGCCGCTTGAACACACCCTGTAACCCCTCTTCTTCTTCTTCTTCTTCTTCTTTAGTACCGGCTCATTGCGTGTGATGAGAAAGACGGTTGTGCTTGCACACCAAATGTCATGCCTCTCACACAGGGGCTGTTTTTCTGGGGTTCAGCCTCCTTTTGAGTGACAGTCTGAGCTGAGCTGTTCGCAGCATCCTTTTTCTAGCTGGTGTCCGTTGCGGCGTAGCCGCTTGAACACACCCTGTAACCCCTCTTCTTCTTCTTCGGCCGGCTGTGCATGTCACTCTGTCGCGTTGGGGTGCATGGGACGACGTGTTGTTGATTGCCCCGATGTGGGAGCCCGGCGATGAAGCCAAGCGGTTGCGTGTGATAGACGTGTTCCACAAGCTGGCGCAGTTGGAACCCGAGTTGCGGGTGGAGCTGCGACGTTTGAAGGATGCAGGGTTCATCAGTACGTAGTACGTAGTACGTAGTACGTAGTACGTAGTACGTAGTGCGTAGTACGTAGTGCGTAGTACGTAGTACGTAGTGCGTAGTACGTAGTACGTAGTACGTAGTACGTAGTACGTAGTGCGTAGTACGTAGTGCGTAGTACGTAGTGCGTAGTACGTAGTGCGTAGTACGTAGTGCGTAGTACGTAGTGCGTAGTACGTAGTGCGTAGTACGTAGTGCGTAGTACGTAGTGCGTAGTACGTAGTGCGTAGTGCGTAGTGCGTAGTGCGTAGTGCGTAGTGCGTAGTGCGTAGTGCGTAGTGCGTAGTGCGTAGTGCGTAGTGCGTAGTACGTAGTGCGTAGTACGTAGTGCGTAGTACGTAGTGCGTAGTACGTAGTGCGTAGTACGTAGTGCGTAGTACGTAGTGCGTAGTACGTAGTGCGTAGTACGTAGTGCGTAGTACGTAGTGCGTAGTACGTAGTGCGTAGTACGCTAGAGTACGTGGCGGCTGAGACAGAGTACGCTGTAGTACGGTGCAAAGTACGCTGTACTGTGGGAACTCCCCTAAAAGCCAGGCTGGTGCTTGTGGTTACACAGCTACACGTTGCCCTCACCCCTCAACCTCACAGCTGCCCCCCTCCTAGATAGATAGATAGAGGGGTTACACGGTGTGTTCATGCGGCATACGCCACCACAGACACCTGGTAAAATAGGAAGCTGCAAGCAGCTCAGCTCGGGCTGTCACTCTGAGGTTTCAACCCCAGAAAAACCTCTGTGCGTAAGGTATGACATTGGTTATGCTAGCATAACCGTCTTCCTTACGACACGCAATTTGGCTGCACTCTGAGAATCTTCGGGCATGAATGCAGTATTCTAATCAGTGTTGGTGACAGCAGTCTATACATCTTCCAGTGTAGAGGGCAGGCTGAACATGCTTCGCTGACTCAGAAGAAGAAGAGGGGTTACACGGTGTGCACAGGCAACTACGTTGCAACGAACACCCGAAAATCTGGAACGTCGCAGATGACTCAGCAAACAGGCTGTCACTCAAGGAGACTCACCCCAGAAAGTCTCTCTGTGTGTGTAACTTGACATATGGCCTTGCAGGCAAAGCCGTCAGTCACAGCACACGCAGTGTTGATGCCAAACAAAGGCAACAAAGGACTAGTGTAAACAGTGTCAGTGACAGCAAGCTGCACTTTATGCAGTGTAGCGGGCGGGCTGAATCCACAGAACATCACCCACCACCAGCAACACAGCCTGGCAGGCGGCGGTCTGAGGCGACAAACTAGGGAGAGAGAGCAGAGGACAAGCCAGCTGCTGCAAGGGCCGCACAACTACATTTTGCAGCAGCGACATGGCAACTCACAGCTCCTGCAAAGCAAGACGGCTAGCTCTGGCGTGTCAGAAGTTCACAGAGAAAGCACGTACACACAGTGAGAAGAAGGCCATCATCGCCGCACCACACACAAACCATTGCCACGCAACACAGTATGCCAGGCAATAAAAGGCTGTTGTGTGAGCAGCCGATTTCTATACCGTGACGGCACCCTAGCCGTAACAGCAAAGTCCGCAAGTGCATCCCAAAAAGCACCTACTGCTGCTCTCACAGCCACTTGCTCCACCAGCTGGGGTACCCCAAGGTCACTTTACACAGCCCACGCTGCCCTGCGGCCTTTCTCAAAAGCATGCACTGCTGCAAGACAGACCATGTCCCACACCAACCGATGGACAGCGTTATGAGGGGGGCACGCCAACCATATAGCTCGGCACGGCAGTACAGCACCTGCCGGCAACAAGCTGAACGCCCTTAGTTGACTTTCCACCTCACGCCGCACCGCCATAGCAACAGGACATGTCCAAAAATGATGCTCCACCCCAGGCCCTGCAGCAGAACATGCTGCACACGCAGCAGTAGTCTGCATACGTTGAGCAGTAGGGAATGCATCCAAAGCCAAGCGCCACGCCGCTTCCTTGTACACGTTAGCCACCCGCACCCGCCACCAACGAGACAACACCGACTGCACTGCAGGCAGGCTGACTGCCATCGGCAGGGCATCCAGGGCTCTAACCCGAGTAACAAAGGCAGCATGGCGGGGCGCAATGGCATCAAGCGCAGCAAGACGTTGTAGCTTCGTGGCATCAGCAAACTGCAGATCAGCCAAACGTATAAAACCGTCTGCCCCTGGCCGCTGCCAACCCAAATCAGCACACAACTGTTCGCGCGCAATCAAAATGTCCACAGGAGAAACAGAGGATAATTGTGCAACGCTCGTACCGGCAGCTTGGCAGCCGCCAGGTGCGCGCGTGCTGCAGTATGCCACACAGACGGCACAAACGACAGCAAATGCTGCACATGCTGCCGAGCCTGCTGCCGATCACCATACTGCGGTCTACTGCGCAGCGACGTGCCCCATATCTCGCGCTCATAAGCGGAGCGCTGAGCAGAAAGCCCTGGCAAGGCACAGACACGTTCAAGTTCTGACAACAGCAACACTGCCTGATCCAAACACTGTAGCTTAGGGAGCTCCAGCAGGCCACACGGCACCACCTGTTCCAAGCCCACCTCCACCTGACGCTGTTGATCAAACCATTGCCATGACTGTACCACTGTAAACAGAGGATTGGCCCACAGCGGCGCCTCCCAGCACAAACCATCCACGTCCAAAGGCTGGTTGCCCACATGACGCAACGGCGGCAGGGCACGCCTCCAGTCACTGGGACTGGCTGAGTGCTCACTGCATGCAGTGGTATGGCGTTCGTTTGCGTCCGACGGGACGTTAAACACGTGGGTTAGCGTAGTGGTATGGCGTTCGTTTGCCATCCATGAGGCGGGGGTTCGATTCCTGGTCGGGTCGAACTTTCTGGCGGCGCTGAGTCGAAAAATGCCGAGGCCTGAAGATGCTTGGCGGCGGCGGTGGTAGTAGTGCGACGTAGGCGCCGGTGCGTCGCGGGAGGGTGACTGTGACCGGGTCTTCGTGTTCTTCGCGCCCACCGGGGCAGGTATGGTGGTTAAGTCTTAAAAAAAAATGAGGCGGGGGTTCGATTCCTGTTCGGGTCGAACTTTCTGGCGGCGCTCAGTCGAAAAATGCCGAGGCCTGAAGATACTTGGCGGCGGCGGTGGTAGTAGTGCGACGTAGGCGCTGAAAAGCGCGTCGCGGAGGGTGACCAGACTGGCTCCGTGTTCTCGCGGCCCTCCACCGGGGTATGGTGGCTTGTAAAAAATTCTTCTCACTGCATGCTATCGATCTCTGACTACTATAATTCGGGTGCACAGTAGCGACGTAGTCGTGTTTTTTTGCACCGTGTAACATATATCTATCTCACTGCATGCCAGCAGTGGCAGCACAGCGATTGAACAAGCTGCTGCGCGCGAAATTTGCAGCGCTGCTGCGCGGCCGCACACCATGTAACCCCTCTTCAAGCTGCGCGGCCGCCGGAACACACCATGCAACCCCTCTTGCTCTTCTGCGCGGCCGCTGTGAACACCACCTAAACCCCTAACCCCTCTTCCTCTTCTGCCCGCCCACTATACTGCACCAAGTATGGTTTGCTGTCACCGGCACTGTTTTTAGATTAGTCCTGCTACATGTCCCAATAGCATCTACACTTCGTGTTGTGAGTCTGACGGTTCTGCCAGCAGAGCCCCATGTCATGTCTCACACACAGAGGCTTTCTCGGGGTGGGCCTCCTTTGGGTGACAGCCTGTTTTCCGCTGAACTTCTAGCAGCCCTCTTTTGTTTTCGGGTGTTCGTTGCGACGTAGTCGCCTGTGCACACCATGTGACCCCTCCTCTCACCACCTAAACGAGCCCCTGCACAATCCACCCAATCTTCACACCACCTTTTCTTCTTTGTTTTCTGGTGTTCGTTGCGACGTAGTCGCCTGTGCACACCATGTAACCCCTCTTCTTCTTATCTGTCTTGTTGGCCGCCTTACTTAGCATACAAATACGCACACTGTGCATCATACGCATTCAATTCAACGCAACAACTCACACTGTTACAGCACGCACCTTTCCACCTACTGTTGCTGGGTCTGTCTTGATGGACCTTTCTCGTATTCAACAGATACGCACACCCTGTGCCAACACACCGCAACTCAACAATGCACACCTTTTCCCCTCCTGTTGCCGGGTCTGTCTCGGCGGCCTCCTCACTTGGCCCTTCACACAGTCAAACACACCCTGTGCAACATATGTTAATATGCATATTCAGTCGAGTCAACGCCGCAGCGCACCTTCTCCCCTCCTGTCACCCCTCGCTGAAGAACAAACTCTGTGCAAACAATCGCAGTCAAACCAGATAAACCACAGCTCATGATGTCACAACACACGCACCTTCTCCCCTCCTGTTGCCGGGTCTTTCTCTATGGCCTCCTCGCTGAAGAAGACCTCTGCGGTGCCCAGCAGGTCGTCAGTGGGGCACAGCCGGTCGTAGTCAAACACCTGCGGCAAACACCGCCAACCCAACAGGGTCATGCACTGTGCTTTACAATGATGGAACCTCATGTGCCTCTTCTTGCAGTGGGGCACAGCCGGTCGTAATCAAACACCTGCGGCCAATGCCACCAATTCAGCAGTGTTGTGAACTGTGCTTCACGATGATGGAACCTCATGTGCTTCTTCCTGCAGTGGGGCAGGACCGGTCGTAGTCAAACACCTGCAGCCAACCAACAAGCAGCAGATGTCTTCCATGCAGTTAGCAGGCCGTAAGCAGACATATGCATGCATGGTGCCCAGCAGGTCGTCAGTTGGGCACAGCCGGTCGTAGTCGTACACCTGCGGCCACAAATGAGTGAACGAATGAACGATTGATCAAAGGAATGAATGATTAAATGACTGAATGAGTGGAAGGATGAATGGATGGATGAATGGATGGATGAATGAGCTAGGCATGGTGTGTTCGTACTTTGACACCCGCATGAGTTACAGGCAGCAAAACAGTGTGCAGCAGGTCGTCAGTGGGGCACAGCCGGTCGTAGTCGTACACCTGCGGCCAACAACACAATAAATGTTTGTCATTGTCAATGAGGGACCTCATTTGCCTCGTCCCTGCAGTGGAGCACAGCCAGTCGCAGTCGTACACCTGCAGCCAACACCACCAAGCAACAGGTGTGATCCATGCAGTTGGCAGGCCGTAAGCAGACATATGCATGCATGGTGCCCAGCAGGTCGTCAGTGGGGCACAGCCGGTCGAAGCGAGCACCTGCAGCCATGGATGAATGAATGATTGAATGAAAGAGCTAGGCATGGTGTGTTTGTACTTGAAACCCGGGTAAGTTGGGGGAGGGTGTTTGTGTATGCGACAATGGGAAACGTCATGCGCCTCTACATGCAGTCAACACCTCCAACCCAACAGCTATTATGCAGATCGCAGGCCGTGTGCACGCATGTATGGCGTGCAGCCTGCCAACATTGGACACGCTGACACACTGTGCGTGTCAGAGATGCGTGCGGCAAATCAGCGTGCAGCAGGCTATGTTGAGCAAGGCGATGTCTGTGGGGGTCCAAATGGACACGCCACCTGTGCATAGTAACATGTGTGGAGGCGCATGCAGTTTCCTCATCACACACATCATTTACTCTCGCGGGTGGTGAGTGTAACCTCACCAAGCACAGCTCAAGCATATGTTCATGCATTCACGCACCTTGATGGAGAGCTTCTGCTGCTGCGTGGTTGAGCTTCGACACATGTTGTGCCAGGCCCAAGTTATAGCTGCGGCTTGTATCCACCCTGATGCAGCAGGCTATGTCAAGGCATAGCCTTTGGGTGTTCAGATGGACATATATTTGAATAACCCACCTTAATGGAGAGCTTCTGCTGCTGGAAATCGTCCACCACCATGAAGATGGCATGCTACATATCATGATATGTCAAGCAAGGCATTGCCTCTGGGTGTTCAAAAAGATATACATCACATCACCCACCTTGATGGAGAGCTTCTGCTGCTGGAAGTCGTCCACCACCATGAAGAACTCCTCATTGAAAACGGGGTTGTTGCTGCTCTTGACCGTCTTGCTGCGCTGCACGCGGCCCTGCCGGATCTGCAGCCGGCAGGAAGGCAGACAGAAGCAGAGCAGCAGACAGAAAGCAGAGCTCAGTGATGCAGCCATACGCAGTGAGCAGGAGGTTGTTGCTGCTCTTGACGGTCTTGCTGCGCTGCACACAGCGCTGGCAGATCTACACAATGATCTGCATGTTGTGAACTAGGCAGTGCCGAGTGCAGGCCAAGGACAGCAGCAGGCCGAAAGCAGACACCAGTGTACTGTGCTTTCGTCGTTGAACACAGTATTGTTGCTGCTTGCAGGTAGGTCCAACTAGAAAGTTGAAAGCGGTGAAGATGCACAGGTTTAGCATCACACCGCATCAGCCGCGTACAATCCATTCAGCTACAATTGAAGCCTTCACACAAGTGTGTGCGGTTGCAAGTCGTACCTCAAACACCACGTAGGGGTCTCCCTTGGTGAGCAGGTCTGTGGTTTTGAGGTTGTCGATCTTGGTCAACGTTACTTTGACCATGCCCTGCGGCTCTGGGGGCACGCCAAAGTTGGTCATGAGGGGCACGCTGACACTATTGGGGTATAGCAGCACGTCCTTCAGCACCAGCTTCAACATGACACAAAGGAACACAACAGCAGCAGTGAAACAAGGTCAGGCAGCTGCAACACCGCCACGCCAGAGTCAATAATCAGCAGCACGTCCTTCAGCACCAACTGCGAGGCAGCAGCAGCAGCAGCAGCAGAAGTATGCATATTTCATCCAAGTGTAGGGGGTATGCGTGGATGCAAAGTTGCAGCAGCACATCCTGCAGCAACTGCCCCGTTTAAAGTTGGTCATGAGGGGCACGCTTACGCTGCTGGGGTACAGCAGCACGTCCTTCAGGACCTGCTTCAAAGCAGCAGCAGCAGCAGCTAGCATCTTTCATCAAAGTGTAGGGGATTGTGTGGATGCAAAGTCGCAGCAGCGCATCCTTCAGCACCTGCTGCGTTTCAGGCTGGTCATGAGGGGCACGCTTACGCTGTTGGGGTACAGCAGCACGTCCTTCAGCACCAGCTGCAAAGAAAATAGTGAATTCAAATCAGCAGCGGTGTTATAAGGTCGATCACTGGCAGGCAGCTGTAACACCGCCACGACAGAGTTGAGAATGCACTGCTGCCAAAGATATTGCAGTCATTGCCGTACAGTCCTAGTCCTGGTTGAGTGGAGCATGTCATGTCATGTCATGTCAGGACATGCCGAGTCATGTCATGTGATATTATGTATTGCTGCGCCTCACCCCAATTGCCCAGTTGACAGCCTGCTTCACTCCTGGCCGTGCCATGAGGTCTGCCACCAATCAAAACAAAACCCATTTCTTTACCTCTCTGAGCGCACTGGCAATCCATGTGCAGCCCGGCCTCTGGCCAACACAACGTGGCATTCAGTCCCTGCAATGCTGCACAGTGAAGGCGCGTGCTGCTGCACACGCTAGCTCTCCAGCTTTCCTAGCGCCCTGTCAAATGACAATTTGACCAATGACGACTCACCCCCAGAGCCCAGTTGACGGCCTGCTTCACTCCCGGCAGTGCCATGAGGTCGGGCCCGTTGAACAGGCTCAGCTTGTAGTCAAAGTGCAGCGGCGCAAGCAGGCTCAGCGTGGCGCCACCTGCAGGCACACCCACATAAGAGCTGGAATTGTACGTCACCAACAGCGGTAGCCAGTCGCAATATGATATTGCTTTTCAAATAGCAGAGCCAGCAGGCTCAGCGTGGCGCCACCTGCAGGCAAACACATCCACAGTTATTTCACTGCTGAACAGATCTGCTGAAACAACCAAAACAGAGGCGCTGCCACCTGCAGGCAAATGCATCCACACAATCAGACTTCTGTCATGGTTCCTGTTGAAACAACAAAAACAGAGGAGCTGCCGCTACATAGACCCGCTGCTGCTGCTGCTGCAGGCTCAGCGTGGCTCCACCTGAGGGCAACATTTCCCACAGTTGTATTATGGATTCTGTGTAGACACAAAGTGAGAGGCGCTGCCATCACATGGACCCACATGGCCAGCAGGCTCAGCGTGGCTCCACCTGCAGGCAAACGCATCCACACAGCCAGACTTCTGTCATGGCTTCTGTTGGGACAACAAAACAGAGGCGCTGCCGCCACATGGACTTCCTGCTGCTGCTGCTGCTATGAGTTATGTCACAATGTAGCAGTTCAGCTAGCGCCTGACCCAAGTGTCCAACATACACAGCAGCGGGGTCAGCAGGTTCAGCGTGGCACCACCTGCAGGCACACAGCCACATTCACACCTATGTCATGGCTTCTGTTCACAACAAGAAAATAACAGGTGCTGCTGCCGCAAGGACCGCTGCTGCTGTTGGGTTGCACTTCAATTTAGCAGGTGTGCCCAAACCAACGGCGTCTGAACCAACTGCCAACGTGTGTCTCTGCAGCGCACCTATGCAGGGGATGGTGTCCACCATGTTGAGCACCACGCGAGCCAGTGCCTTGTACTGGATGTGGCTGATGTGGATGGGGATCACCACACGCGTTGGACCCAGCTTCAGGTACACCTGCACATCAAACTGCAGGGCCAGGGCAGCAGCAGCAGCAGACAAAGAAGTGTGAGGTCAGTGCAAAGGGCGTAATGTGTTATACTGAAGTCACCACACGCGCTGGGCCCAGCTTCAGGTACACATGCACGTCAAACTGCAGGGCCAGGGCAGCAGCAGCAGACAACCATGTTAGTTTGATGGCAGTGCAAAGGGCGTAATGTGTTAAAATGAAAGCGCCACACGCGCCCAGCTTCAGGTACTCCTGCACATCAAACTGCAGGGCCGATGCAGCAGCAGCAGCAGACAAGCCATTAGTGCGATGGCAGTGCAGTAGCGGCATGGTGGTTGCCAGCTGTACCAAGGGCGTAATAAAGTCGCTGCAAGCGGTGGGCCCAGCTTCAAGTACACCTGCACATCAAACTGCAGGGCCACGGCAGCAGCAGCAGCAGACAAAGAATTGTGAGATTAGTGCAAAGGGTGTAACACAGTCTCCACATCCGCTAGGCCCAGCTTCAGGTAGACCTGCACATCAAACTGCAGGCCCAAGGCAGCAGCAGCAGCAGACGAGCGATTAGTGCGGCGGCAGTGATCTAACAACACGGTTGCTGCACGTATGGCGGTACCAAAGACAAATGAGGAGGAGACCGCAGAAAAAGGAGCTCACCACTGCGTTGCTGCCCCAGATGAGCGGCATCTCCATGATGCAGGTGTCCTCTGCTGTGCTGTACACCTTCATGCCAGCAACGCGGATGGGGTGGTCACCCAGCGTAAAGTACTTCTCTGCAGCAGCAGCAGCAGCAGCAGCAGGCAGCAGCAACAGCAGCAGCAGCAGCAGACGTGTGTAAGGCACATGCTGAGGGTGATGGCAATATCACAAGAGCAGTAGGGTGCATTCCAGCCATGCTTTGCAAGCCATTGCAATGCACACATGTTGCTGGCCAATGACATGCGTGTGAGGATCCGCTTTGCTGGCAGCTGTGTGCACTGCTTTTGCGCAGAAACGGTTGTCATGCCAAGCATTGCGTCGACTTGTTACACTGATGTGTGACACTTGTTAATACACGTTATAACACACCTGCGATGTGTGGGTCCATGTGGTCGGCGTCCATGATGCTGTAGGGGCCCAGAGTGATGTCGTCAATCAGCGACAGCACACCAGGAATCTGCGCGAGCAGCAGCACCCAGACGACACATAAGGCCAGAGACAACGGAAGTGCTTTATGCGTGGGTTTGCAACCTGCATCCAACAAGCACCAGGCAGCAGAAATGAAAGGCACTGCTGGCACGACGTCATCACCTCAGCATGTGCTGCCCAAAAAACACCTGCTACATATTCACAGTATGATAGCTGGTCCCTCCTGCAGCTCAATTGCTGCCACCAAGTTTCTAAAGGATTGCAGGACACCAGGTTGCGAAGATCCTGCAGCACTCACCGCGTAGAGGTTCTGCTGCACGATGGGTTTGACCGCTTTGACCACCTCCAGCAGGATTGCTGACGTCAGCTTGGGCCACATCAGCCGGATCATGCGGTTGATCATCACCCACTGAAAGGCAGCGGGGGCCAACAGGTGCACACACACTTGGAGGTTAGGACAGCAGCATGCCGGATCATGCGGTCCATCATCACCCACTGAAAGGCAGCGTGTAACAAGCTCGGGCGCACAGGTGCAAACATACTTGGGGGCTTATAGTTAGGACAGCTACTTGTTTCTCACTGCTGGGCCGGAAAGTATCCCGACTTATCGTGTTGTTAGGTGTAGATTTTTGCTCACAGCTTGCCAGAGAGATGAAGGGTGCGGCATATGGATGGCAGCCCTGGCAGCGGCACTGGCTGTGTCCTGCAAGCTGTTCGCACTCGCGGAGCACGCAATTGAACTGCGCGCACCAGCTTACCACTCAGCCGAATGTTCGTACGCAAACAGTGTAATATGCAACTGCCAGCACAGCAGGTACCCCCAGCGTGGTCCTGGCCTGCTGGTGTCCCTGGTGCTGGGCATAGAGGGACTGCGCTGCTGTCTGTTTGTTGATTTTGCACCTGCTGCTTAACTCAGAACTGTCTCTGCATTTGTCCGGCAAGCCAGGCGTGATACAGCATTGGGCAACTACTGGGCAGGAGCAGACAGCAGCGCAAGCTCACCCTATCATAGTCAGGCCAGAAGGTCCACTCTGGTGTGAGTGGGATCATGTTGCGCATCTCATCTGTCACATTGGCGCAGGCTGGCGTTCGAATGTTGTCATTTTTGTCTGCTGACTCTGTGATGAAGTTGAAGTCCTTGGGCCGGTCCCCTGAGAACACAGCGCTGCCAATCTGTAGTGGTTGGTGGGTGGTGGTGGGCAGCAGCAGCAGGTGCACGTCATAAACGACAGTATGAGAGCAGTATTGCCATACATACGTGCTCTGTGAGGGCGATGGGCGAGTTGCAGCACTGCAGGTGGTCCAGTCACCAGCTTGTCAGCTGCTGCTGCCACGACTCACCCCTGCGCCAACTAATGCCCCAAGGCCTGCTCCAATCAAAGGTCCGAACACCATTATGTCAAAATGAGCTCAAGCAGATGCCCCGGTTGACACACGGGGTGACCCTAGGAAGCAAAGCAAGCTCGAACACGCGTGACGACGTTCCAGATGGCCTGAGCTGCTGTTTGATCGTATTTGATGGTGCGTTTAAAGCATAAAATGATGTCCGATCACCATTAGGACAGTTGATGTGTGTGCCTGGGCATGCAACCAGGCCCAGCGTTCGCAGTCAAATAAAGACAGTTGAAAAGCAGCAGAAAAGTGTTCCAATCTACTTCTGGATGCAAGGGCTGAACGTGAAAGTGTTACTGGCTGGGGCTTTGAGGTGCGACTTCATCGGTCAATCTGGCGCCCTTGAGGTGCTGTCTTACGATCTTCGAATCTCATTTGTTGCTTGTCACCGGCGTCTGCGCCGCAGTTGTTCTGGTGCCAGCTGTTCAGCACCCAGCAGCGCGCCAACGCACCAACGCCAGTATGGCCGCATACGTGCATCCTTACTACCCGCAGAGCTTGGAACTGCCAGGAGTACAGCCTTTGGTGTTGCCATTTGAGAAAATCTTGGCGGTCTTTTTCACAGCATGTGGCATGGCACTGGCAGCTGGCTACTACCTGACAGGTGTGCGCTGCTGTCTTGGCTAATGTCTTGGATGATACCCTTGGAGCAAGTCTAGCTGCGTTCCCACTCAGCAAAAGCGGCAGTGAGTGCGTGTTACAGCGGTAGATCAACGTTGTGTGGCCTGTTGGGGCGTTCAGCGTCTCAATGTGTCTTTCGTGCTGTCGCTGTGCTTCTTCCCTGCAGGACGCTCCAAGTTTCTGTCCACGGGCGAGCGCAGCATGACTTGCTGGTTCTTATGCACAGGCCTTATTCACTTGATTGTGGAAGGTGCGTAGCAGCAGCATGCCATCAGTGGAAAGGCCGGGCACATGCTGCTTTGTGCAGCTGCAGCATCCGAGGTAGCAATGCGCAGCAGCAGCCGTTACGAATCATCGGAGTGCAATGCAGGAACGTAGCACACGCGGAACACATTGCAATCACCATGAACGCTGCGCAGCAGGCAGTGGGCGCAACTGAAATGGTGTTCTCTGTTGCATGCTGCCATGGTGGCATAGGCCCCCTTGTAGCCGAATGCGTGTTGCATCTGCTGCATTGTGTGTGCTTTGAGTAGTGTTTTCCTCTGCAACCCTTGATGCTGCTGGTTCTGATGCTGGTGCTGCTGCCGGTGTTGATGGCGCTGCTGCTGCAGGCAATGTGGTGCTCAACAGCAGGTTCTTCCAGGACACCTCTGGCAACATTCTGAATGAAATATGTGAGTTGCAGCAGCGCCACACAGACAAGCTACTGTCATAGGACACTGGAAAGATGCAGCACAGCTAGCTGAGCCTCAGGGGAGAGGAGGCAAAAGAAGCCAGGCAGGCAGAGCAGGGCAGGGCAGTGGTGCAAGCTGCACCATCATCTGCAGCAGCAGACAGGGGTGCTACTTGCAGCAACTGGCAGCATCTGGGTAGCGTCGGAGGTCTGTTGGTAGCAGCATTATTGCAGCAGATGCTCCACAGCAGCTACAATGCAGCAGTGTGGCAAGCAGCACAGGAAGCAGCAGGCCGAGCACACCAGCAGCAGCAGCTGCGCATGCTCTGTGCATGCAGGCAGCGCTGCAGATGCAGCCAGTTTGCATGTGCCTCTGACAGCAACATGGTTGGGAGCACGCGGCACGCCACGTGGGCCATGTGCCTGCATCTACACCGTCAAGGTTATATACTGTGTCTGCGCCGCTGCTTGCAGGGAAGGAGTACAGCAAGGCAGACAGCCGCTACGCCACCCGCGACGACTTCATCATCTCAATGGAGGCAGTCACTGCGTTCATTGAAGGCCCCGTGTGCCTGCTGATCGTGTGGGGCATGATCAAGGCCAAGCCCTGGCGCTATACGGCTATCCTGATGGTGTCTCTGGGACAGTTCTATGGCGATGTGCTGTACTTCGGCACATGCATCCACGGAGGTGAGAGAGGCGAAGAAAAGCAACTTCTTTGCGCACACACATGGCTTGTTTGTTGCCTGTATCACAGCACACAGCCACAGCACAAGGCTGCTTGTATTCACCGCACATATACGTCCATATGCTTAGCATTGTTGACCACTGTCTCGCGCTGCTGCTGCTGCTGCAGGCGTCTCCCGTCACACTCGGCCGGAGTTCATCTACTTCTGGTTCTACTTTGTCATCATCAACGGCGTGTGGCTGGTGGTGCCCATGGCCTGCATGATACACGCAGCCAGGAATATCAACCGCGCTATTGCAGGGTGAGTTGGGGAGGGGGAATGCTGATGACTGCATTTTATTTGGCCGTGTTCACAGACGCGTGAAATGACACTGCTGCATTTGAGCGGCCCTGACGCTCGAGGCTGGTCGCCTGATGGCTCCTAGTCACGCTGCATATAACAGCAAGAGCTGCAACGCCGAGTGTCATGCATCCAGCGTACCATGTTGTATGCTGTGCTGCCCCTGGTGTGAGTTGTGCCGTGCAAATGTTCTTACCATGCAGCACATGATCAGGGTAGCGGGTAGCTGGCGATGCCATCGTGCTAATCCAAGCACGCTTCAAGTCACTTGTTGACTTGCACCAAGTCATGCTTCCATGTGGAACTGCTTTGCCTGCTGTGTTTACTCCGTGTGTTGTGCGTGTTGGCTTGCAGGACGCCTGAAAAGAAGCAAGCATGAGCTGACCCAGGCCTGAACCAACAGGCGGACGAAGGCATGCTGTGCAGCATGCAACCAAAACAACAGCACTGATATTGCTAGGAGGTGTGACAGAACGAATCCATCGCGCTTCGTCGTGGCGGGGTTCAGGGTTTGGTTCAGGGTTTGGGTGTAGGGCATGGCGTGCGCATTGCACCCAAGTATGCCGCATGCAGCTTTTCGAGTTTTGGCTTTGTAGCTGGTACCATCAGAGGCTGCAAGCAAGCACGTAGATGCTTTGCAAAGACAGCACCGCTTGCGCGCTCCACATGCGTGGCTCGCACGAGTGGCAAGAGAGCACCGTCAGTTGCCCCCTCACAGTCTGCGCAAAGCATGCAGCCGTGGACATGCGATGGTTTGATGGTGCAACTGATGTGTGTGCATATGCTGCAAGAAGCATACGAGGGACTATTGCTAATCATGATGCGGTCCCTTGACCTCACGTTGTATGCTGCAGCCCACAGAGACGCAGGTCATTTGGATGGTCTGGGCAACACATGCGCTTGTACTTTCTGCAGCTTTCCTATGTGTGCGTGGTTTCAGGGTTCTGTTGGCGAGGCTTGTGTTAGCTTTGCTTGCGTTGTGGTACCAGTGGCGCATGGTGTGACTCTTTGGTGCACCCGCACATGCCGTCATGTGCATATGGTATATGCTGCGTGTCTGCTGGTGGTGCGCATGACATCGTGATGTCAAATGGTGCTAGCGTGTGCTGCACTATCTGCACGATTCTTCATGCAACTGTGTGGGGTGTGGTTGCCGGCAGAGGCGGTTCACGGTCTGAACACGACCGTGCACATGCGAGTGCGCTGCAAACCGCATGCATGCTGAGTCATTGCCAGGCACGCTTTCATTTCATCTTTAGCTGACAGCATAGAGTGGGCGCAAGCGTCCCGTGCCATCATCGGTGTTGATATTCCACGCATAAAGTTGGTGGAGATTCGCACAGCCGCTGTGGTGTGTGGATGCTGTGTCACTCACGTGCTTGACTTGAACATTATCGTAGGGATTTTCGCACTTTGTGCACTGAGTTATGTCAACTGTCATCACTGTTGGCAACATGGTGGTTGCGCCACTGGCCACGTGGCACATGTGCCACCCTGTCGTGTATACTACACTACACTGTATGCGCACTGCTGCTGTTGTCGCCATCTTTGGCAAACTGCCTTGCCGCGGCATCCTGCAAGGATCGTCTTGCATCTGATGCTGCGCAGGCATTGTTGACTGAAGTCTTATACTGAATTCGTGGGTTTTCTGTGGGGTTTCTGTGGGGTTTCTTAAGCACAGGCGAGGGAGTGGGTTTCTCGCCGAGCGCTGGTTCTGCTGGCATGCTTGGGCAACAATTGTTGCAAGTTGCAAGTGCAAGTTTTGATATATTCAGGCCAGTTGAACATGATCGCCATATGCATGGCTTATCGTGGTAACTTGCTGCTGATGACGCTGATGGTCAGTTGAAATACGTATGGGTTAGGTGATAGGTGGCAACAGGTCTCCTGTTGCACGGTGCAGCACTGGACGCATCACAGGGTGCCCAGGGTTCGTCCATATCATCAAGTATCGCGCTGACGCTCACCTCAAACTCTATTTCTGGCGGGCAGTTCCTGTAGCTCTGGCATGCAGCTGCAGCAGCACTGGGACAGGATTCACTGTTCACAGGTGGGCCTGTTGGTGGCGTGCCACGGTGTCTGCCGGAGGGTATGTGCCCGGCACAGGGCCTGTTTCGTTCAGCAGTGTGAGTTCTCCATACGTTGCTGCACGCCCGGTGTTGTGCTCGTCCGCAGCGCCCGAGAAGACCAAGCGTCAACAGCCAACCCTACACGCCACCTAGCGCAACAGGCTGAAATCTCCGCTCAGCAAACTGGAACACACTGCAAACCGCATAAACATTATCTGCACCTAGTCAGCACGCTCTGATTGAGAGCAAAGAGTCAAATGCCAGGATTACGAGTGCCTTACTGGGCTGCTCATCCATCATAGAGTGCACTGACGGCTTCGCTCAACCGATGAAGCATCATCATGCAGGTTTCCTTACCTCCGTCAAGCTCGTTGCGTCTGCAACTGCAGCTGCAACCGCAGTGCTATCACTGTCAGCAGCAGCACAGCCAGCAGCAGTATCTAACGCCCAGCACTCCTAGCTGCGGCTGCTGCAGCTTTGCGCTACTGACAACAGCCCTTAACGCCAACAATAACTCGTCATCAGCCTATGCCAGCTGCAGCACCAGCAACAGCAGCAGTAGCAGCAGTAGCAGCAGCAGCAGCAGCATCAAGCGCCTGCTGTCAGCACTACTGCAGCAGTAGCGTAATTGCGTAACACCAGAAACACCCAGCAGTCATGAACACCAATAAGCAGCAGGATCCTTTGCCAGCTCCCCAGCAGGGCTTGTCATTTGATGAGGCCCTTACACACTATGTTGGCGAGTTTGGCAAAGGCCAGCTGAGAATCGTGAGTGTCTGGCGCCAACCACCACAGACCTGTGGCCGCAAGCATGCTTGCATAATCCTTCCACAGCCTTGGCAAGCACACATTGACTGCATCCAGAAACTATCCTTAGGCTGATTTGGGTGTTGAGAAGTGCTAGCCTGCTTACATTGCAACATGTACTAGTCTTGCTGACATGTTCTGCAGTGAACTATGAGGCGGCTGCTTTGCAGATGTTGCTGCTGCAGTTGCTGCTCTGCAGCTCAGTGCCTCACTCACAACCCTGCTTGCACTGCTGCCATGCGCTCAACAGGTTCCAGCTGCTTCACTGCTGGGCGTTCCCAACGGGCTCATCTTCCTGCTGTGGGTCATGGTGAGCAGCAAGGTTGTGATATTAAGAACACTGCAGCATCAGGCTGTCACAGTAGCTGCGCTATTAGCGGATGATGTGGATCATGGTGACAGCAGCGTCTGCTGTGGGTCATGGTGAGCAGCAGGGTGGTGATAGCCATACCAACGACTGCAGCATGGTGATAGTCACACCATGTGGTGGTGTGCAGTGCACTGCAACATCAGTTTGCTACAGTAGCTGCGCTAGTAGCAGGGTGGTGATAGTCACGCCACTGCAGCATCAGTCTGCTACAGTAGCTGCGCTAGTAGCAGCAGCTGATTTGGATCATGGTGAGCAGCAGCGTGATGTTATTAGTATCAGGTACACCACTGCAGCATTGGGCTGATACAGCAGTTAAGCTGGCAGCAGCGGTTTGATCCTCTGTTGAGCATGTTGTTCTGACGAGCTGCGGCCAACCCCGGCTCCCTGCTGTGGGTCATGGTGAGCAGCAGGGTGGTGATAGCCATACCATTTGGTGGTGTGCAGTGCACTGCAGCATCAGGCTGCCACAGTAGGTGCGCTAGTAGCAGGGTGATGATAGTCATAAAAACGACTGCAGCGTCAGGCTGCTACAGGCTGCTATAGCAGGGGTGAGGTTTTGCATGCTCAGCGTGCCAAGGACACTCTGTCCTACACTGGGTCATGGTGAGCAGCAGCGTGGTGATAGCCATGCATACGACTGCAGCGTGTTGATAGCCACACCACGTGGTGGTGTGCAGTGCACTGCAGCATCAGGCTGCTGCAGCTGTGCTAGTAGCAGCAGCTTATCCTCTGTTGAGCTTGTTTCTCTGTCAAGCTGCGGCCAATTGTGGCTGCGGTAACATATGTCCCATTGCGATGCTTGGTCCTGTTGTGAGGGTGCCATGGCATGGTGCCAAGTGCACCGGGTGACTCAACTTGTCAGCATCGGCTGCACCCTACCGGACCATAATCATGCTACTTTGACCTTGTCACATGACAAGCAGCTGCCCAGCCTAACAGTACCATAGCAGGGGTGAGCTTGTCCATGCTCAGCGTGCCAAAGACTCTGTTTGTCTCACGCTATGTGTCTCTTGTTTTCACCGCAGGTGACCATCGACCCCATCAAGAATCACGCGTGGCGCTGCGCAAGTGCCAGCGATGCAGTGTGTGCAACGGTGTGGGCGCACCCTAGCAGCCATGCTTTCTGCGAGCTGCCCAGCAGTGCTTGGCAGTGGACAAACCTAGGTGAGCTTCTCTGCTTTCAAGCAGCACCAACCTGCACCTACTTTGGTTTTGTTGGCAGTATCAGACAAACAGTGACAGCAATCGCACTTGCGCAGCTGCTTGCTAGCCTTGTAGTTGCAGTTTGGCGGCATGCACAGCTCTAGAAGCTGGTGCAGCATGTGCAGCGGTGTGGGCGCACCCTAGCGGCCATGCGTTCTGCGAGCTGCCCAGCAGTGCTTGGGAGTGGACAAACCTAGATGAGCTTCTCTGCTTTCAAGCAGCACCAACCTGCACCTACTTTGGTTTTGTTGGCAGTATCAGACAAACAGTGACAGCAATCGCACTTGCGCAGCTGCTTGCTAGCCTTGTAGTTGCAGTTTGGCGGCATGCACAGCTCTAGAAGCTGGTGCAGCATGTGCAGCGGTGTGGGCGCACCCTAGCGGCCATGCGTTCTGCGAGCTGCCCAGCAGTGCTTGGGAGTGGACAAACCTAGATGAGCTTCTCTGCTTTCAAGCAGCACCAACCTGCACCTACTTTGGTTTTGTTGGCAGTATCAGACAAACAGTGACAGCAATCGCACTTGCGCAGCTGCTTGCTAGCCTTGTAGTTGCAGTTTGGCGGCATGCACAGCTCTAGAAGCTGGTGCAGCATGTGCAGCGGTGTGGGCGCACCCTAGCGGCCATGCGTTCTGCGAGCTGCCCAGCAGTGCTTGGGAGTGGACAAACCTAGGTGAGCTTCACTGTATCTAAGCAGCATCAACCTGAGCCTACTTTGGTTTTGTTGGCAGTGTCAAGCAACAGTGACAGCAATCGTACCTGCGCAGCTGCTTGCTAGCCCACAGTTAGCAGGGTCTTTGGCAGCATGCAAAGCTGGTGCAGCCTGTGCAGCGGTGTGGGCGTAGCCCAGCGGCCATGCATTTTGCGAGCTGCCCAGCAGTGCTTGGGAGTGGACAAACCTAGGTGAGCTTACTGCATCTAGCAGCATCAACCTGCTCTCAGTTTAATGCTATCGGCAGCATTAGAATCGGACAGCATTCACAGCAAATCGCACGTGCGCAGCTGCTTGCTAGCCCACAGATAGCAGTGTGGTTGGCAGCATGCAACGCTCTGAATGCTGATGTAGCATGAGCAGCGGTGTGGGCGGACCCCAGCAGCCATGCTCTCATGCCCTCTGCGAGTTGCCCAGCAGATCCACGCAGTAGACAAACCTATTTGAGGACCCTCCCAGTCTAGGCAACATTTTTAAAGAAATGATTGGTCCCAATGTTGTGGTCAGTTGCAGCAGCATGTGCAGCTGTGACATTAGATGCAGCAGCATGCTGGCTGCGCTGTTGTCAGTGACAGTCATACTCTGGATCCATATCAGTGGGTTTGGGGTCTGCTCTGTGTCTAGTAGTATCAGCGCTATGCATCCCATACTTGACGTGGTGAATCAAGCTCCACTTTGCCCATGTGCTGCTGCTGCTGCTGCCTGCAGACAGTCTGGTGTCACACTTCAACCTGATCTGCTCTGACAGCTGGAAGGTGCAATTTGCCAACAGCCTCATGTTCGTGGGCTGCTTCATATAGGTGCGTAGACCATTGTCCATTAAGTGCATTTGTGTAGTCTTGGGTCGCTGGCAACCACTTGCTTGTGTACAATTGTGCCTTTGTGTAGTCTTGGCATTGCGTGTGCATTGTCATTAGCCCAATTGGCAGCCAACAGCCTCATGTTCGTGGGCTGCTTCATAGGTGCGTAGACCATTGTCCATTAAGTGCATTTGTGTAATTAATTAATATATTAATTAATTGGCAGCCAACAGCCTCATGTTCGTGGGCTGCTTCATAGGTGCGTAGATTGTTGCTGTGTATACATCGTTGTTGCTGCATTCTTCGTGATCAGTGTTTCAGCTGTCTTCTGCATGATCATTGTTTGCTGAAATCAGCAGGCAGCAGCCTCAGGTCAATTGGCTGCTTCATAGGTGCTTGTGTTGCTGCACAGATCATATACACATAGCCTGGTGTGGTGTGTCACTGCTGTCTCTCTTCAGTTGCCGCTGACAGCCTGCCACCTCTGTACCGCAAGATTCGGCCTTTCTGGGGCCTGTTTGGACCGCATCGGCCATGGCCCCTGTCCTTCTAACGTTAGTAACATGTTACAACCCGCCCCTTCTGCATCGCAGAATCTGGTCTTTTCGGAGCCTGGTCGGACCGCATCGGCCGCAAGATCCCGCTGTTTGTGGCCAGCGCTGTTGCTGCTGCTGCCACATTCGTTAGCACAGCAGCGCCAAACTATTGGTTTGTGGCGGCAATGCGGGGTGTTGTCGGCATTGGCGCAGCTGGCCAGGTGCAGGGCGTGATACTGATGTGCATGGAGACAACTGGAAGGTCCTTTAGGTGAGCGCTGCAGTGCTGCTGCTGCTGCTGCTGCTGGCATGTCATTACAAGTTGTCAGGAGGGATGTGCTGCTTGTGCTGTACAGTGTCAAGTCTAGCATGCCATCATGCGCAATCACACTTGTGACTGCGATCTCGTCTGTCCTGCCTCCAGTACCTCTCAGTGAAAAGATTGCAGTCCACGCGTTTGCAAACACAATGCAGGGAATATGCTAGGAGTGCACAACATCATGCTCTTCTGCTGCGGCGAGTGCTTGCTGGTCACCCCGTCTTAAGTTTATTTATGCTACAACCGGTGCTGCTGCTGCTGCTGCAGGGGCATTGCTGGGGTCCCTTTGGTGTTGCTTATCTGCGTTAGGGAGTACTTGCTGGCTGCCCCGTTCACTTCTTGAACCCGCACCCCTGTGCCTGCCGTTGCTGCTGCTGCTGCAGGGGCATTGCTGGCGTCCCCTGGGTGGTGCTCTTCTGCGTTGGAGAGTACCTACTAGTGGCCCTGGCAGTGCTTGTACCAAACTGGCGCAGCCTGACTCTAGCTGCAGGCTGCGTCGGCACTGTTGCGCTGCTGCTGTATCCAGTCATACCTGAGTCAGCACGCTGGCTCATGAGTCAAGAAGGGAAAGAGGAACACGCAGTTGAACTGTTGCGTAGCTTATCGGTACATAACGGATCTAAGATGCCAGAACGGCACTTGTTACGTAGCAGGAGCAGCAGAGGTTTAGGGTTCAGTAGCAGCAGCAGCAGTAACGGAAGAATGTTGAAGAGCAGCAGCAGTGTGAAAGTGGCTGGGGTGGTGATACTACCAGGGGATTAGCAGCAGCAGCAGCTGCGGAGCAGCAAGAGTTTGCCGGTGCTTCTGCACGATAGCAGCGTGTACCCAGTAGACAACAGCAGCAGCAGCAGCAGCAATGAGGAGTCATGGGCAGATGCAGCTGTCGTTTCTGTTACAAACGCAGACGTAGATGTTACATTGGACAGCAAGCAAGGGCCGTCAACAGTGATTGCTGCATGTGCTGCTGAAGACGTTAGTGTCAGTGACAGCACAGCAGATCCAGCAGCAGCAGCAGCAGAGAAGCAGCCAAGTCTTGGTCAACTGCTGTGGAGGTGTCCTTCGCTGGCGGCTATGCCATTGGTGATGCTGCTGGTGTGGTTCTCCAACTTCAGTACTTTTTATGTCATCGCTTTGGGCAGCGGAGGTCTGCCAGGGTCCATGTGAGCACGCTTGACCATTATAACACATGTTATGACATCTGTGAGATGTCACTGTTGTTAACAAAGGTTGGTGACGCTGCTGGTGTGGTTATCCAACTTCAGTACGTTTTACGTCATCGCGTTGGGCAGCGGAGGCCTGCCAGGGTCCATGTGAGTACGCTTGACTGTTACAACATGCGTTATAACATCTGTGAGATGTCACTGTTGTTATTATAACCTGGTGATGCTGCTGGTGTTGTCCCCAACCTTGAATGCGTTGCACGTCATCTCCATGTGAGTTACGTCGGTTGGACTGGGGACTGGAGTTGCTGTCGAGCTGCGTGAACGTGGTGTGCTCGCACGCACTAGTTTGGTGCCTTGAGTTCTGCCTGACACAGACAGATGTACACAGGTCGGTCATTGCATCACACCCATGGTCGGTCATTGCATCATCATAATCCATGATCATGGGAAGTTTGCCCCAATTGCTGCGCAGCAGTGCCTGCATTCATCTGTCCTTACTGCCAGTCACAGGCCAACTTGTGGCAACGCTCATGTCAAATCTATCATAGACAGGCTGGGGTGTCACAAACATATCTCAGCCATACTGCTACTGCTTTCTGTTGCTGCCTGTGCTGCAGTTACGTGACCTTCTCAATGCAAGTCACAGGTCAGCTTGCAGCCACGCTCGTGTCCGGTGCACTCCTAGACAGGCTGGGGTGTCAAAACATCATTATCGCAACAATCCTGCCACTGCTATGTGTTGCTGCCTGTGCTGCAGTTACGTGACCTTTTCAATGCAAGTCACAGGCCAGCTTGCGGCAACGCTCGTGTCTGGTGCACTCCCAGACAGGCTGGGGAGGCACAACTTCATCAACCATCCTGCTACTGCTGTGTGTTGCTGACTGTGCTGCAGTTACGTGACCTTTTCAATGCAAGTCACAGGCCAGCTTGCGGCAACAGTCGTGTCCGGTGCACTCCTCGACAGGCTGGGGCGTCACAACTTCATTGCCGCAAGCTTGCTGATTGGAGGCGAAGCATGCTTGGGGTGTGCCAACACAGCCAGTAGGACTGCACAAATCGTGCTGGCTTCCATTGGCCAGTTTGGATGCACAGGTGGGTGTAACACGGCCAGAAGCACTGCCTTTATTGCGCCAACACACCCAACAGGATTGCACAGTGCGTTGCATGTGCACAATGGGCCCACTTGCACCATTTGAGCTTCATATGCAACCCTCAAGATCACCTTACTCATCACCGGGCTGACACAGTGCTTGCGTGGCTGCTGCTGCTGCTGCAGCTTCACTTGCAGCTACACCAATCTACACAGCAGAGCTGTACCCCACAACCCTTCGCTCAACCGCTCTCGGCATGTGCAACAAGGCCTGCAGATGCGGCAGCATATCCGCACCCTTTCTGCTGATGCTCGGCGCACACACACTGCTGCAGCATTTTTGGCTCTGCGCTGTTTGCGCCGCATGTTGTGGTGGGCTGCATGTGCTTGCTGGCGGGGTTGATGGTGCTGCTGCTGCCGGAGACGCTTGGCAAAGACATGCCAGAATGCTTGGAGGTGGGTATGTATGTGTTGCAGGTGATGGCTGGTGTTGATGCTTGTATCCTGGCTTGGTGCGCTCACTTGCGCTGCTGCTGCCGGAGACGCTTGGCAAAGACATGCCAGAATGCTTGGAGGTGGGTATCATACCTAATGTGTGATTTGGGGTTTCAGGGGACAGCTGGCATTGATGCTCGTATTTTGACTGAAATGCGCTCACTGGTGCTGTTGATGCCAAGACGCTTGGCAAAGACATGCCAGAATGTATGGAGGTGGGTGTGCAGGTGTTTGACGGGTGGTTGTTATGCTTGAATCCTGGCGCAGTTCGCACACTGGTGCTGCTGATGCCAAGACACCTGAATGCATGCCACAATGCACGCAAAACAGCACTATCTTTACTGGACTTCCCGTGCTCCACTAATCAAGGAGTGGTACATTTAGAATTCCAAGTAGGGCCAACGGAACGCTCGTAGGGGATGATTTAGTAGAGGATCCTGACTGCAGTTGCGTTGGTGTTGTGCAGGAGCCGGCCTCACATGAAGCAACACCTGTACGTGCTGATTGCCTCGCTGCGTTCGTCGTGCTGCTGTGGCTTTATCTCCAACAATGCGGTTGTCTTCCTCATTGTTGACTGGCTGAGCCAGTCTGGCTCTGTGTGTATCACATGCTGCTGTGGCACCCTGCAGGACCCTGTGGTTCATTTCAACCACGCATACACCTGCTGCTCTGGCTTTATCTCCACTATGCGGTTGTCCTTCCTCATATCCAACTGGCTCTGTGTGTAACCCGTACTGCTGTCTGTTCTGTTGTGGCGCCCTGCAGGACCTGGCTCAGCTGCAGACAGTCTTCTCTGCCAAGCCCTGGAGACAAAACCACAGCAGCAGCAGCAGCAGCAGTGTCACCAGCAGCAGCTGCTGCTGGGCGACGCTGGCGTTCCTGTTCAGGACACGCGCAGAGCCCAAGACACGTACAGCAGCAGATGCAGCAGATGTTGCCGAAGCTGCATAGTGGCATAGCGGCGCAGCTGCTGGTACGGCTGGAGATGGAAGCGCTGTTTTCACAGGCAGACACAGCAGCTGCAAATTATGCGGTTTTCTTACTCTCACTGACCTCTCCAGAGCAGCAGCAGCAGCAGCAGGTGAGGGGTGCTTGCAGCAGCTTGTAAGATATCAAGTGGCTTGCCTGGCGCCTGGTGGCAGATCCGTGTGCAGATGCGTATTTTGAGGCCCAGCAGCTTCTGTGATGACAGGGCTGAGTCTCCTGTGTGAGCGCCTTCCATGTTGTTTTATGAATAGAACTTGGCATTGCATACGCGTGCCTCCTTCTTGTGGTGTGTGCTCACACCAACTAGTCAGCTCTGTTCAGCTGGAGTTTAACTGCTACTGTATAAACACTGCCTGCTTGGTGACAAGTTGCGTCACTATCATAGCTATGATAGCTAGCCTGCAGCACACTAACACTAGCCAACGCCCACCACAAGCTCGCTATGTAGTGTGTCCAATGATGAGCCCTAAGTCATTATTGGCGGCAGCAACTCTTGACTTGCCGTGCTCGTGCTGCATTTCTCTTCAGCTGCCCCTTTGGAACGGGCTGTTGGGCAGCTGTTCAATTGCCAGCATGCGTGTCAGGATCGCTGCAAGGCTCACACGTATGGACTCTTGCATGTATAAGATTGGAGAGCTTGAGAGTCGTAAGTACGCTGATGCGGTCTTCAATGCATGTATAGTGTAGGGCAGGGAGTTCAGTGTTGTTGCTTTCGTTGCCTACCATGGTCTGAGGCAGCAGTCAAGGCTATACCAGTGACTGGCCTGGTCACTTGTTGTTGAGTGTAGTACGAGGGAGATGAGAGGATGTTGGTTGCATTTAGTAGCAATGGCGCAGCGCATGCCATGCCACAGTGGCACGGTACACTGGTTTTCCTTTGAAGTTGTCTGGTTGTACACGATGATGCTATGGCTTGAATGGGTGATATGATGATGCCATGATGCAGGTTGTTCACTTGAACTCAATGACTGGGTCCAGGCAGACAACCTGCATCATGGCGTCATCATATCACCCCTTCAAGCCATAGTAGCATCATAGCCGCGGCGGCGCCGTCACGGCTGGCCTGGCCACGGTGACAGCCAGGTTACAGTGCTGCTCTTTTCACAGCCGCCAAGCTGCTCATACCAAAGGTACCTGGTATGAGCCTTTTTCAGAGTGCTGCAGTGTGTTCCTTGTGCATTGACGAGTGTGACATCCTGCAACTATGTCAAAGAGCGGATTTAGACGGATCCCATGTAAGCAACAAGCTGCGCACCTGCAATGCATAGCTGGACCAGGAGGGACCCGCCCAGACCTCCTGGTGCTCCGAGTGGGCTGTCCATCATCATCATCATCATCATCATCATCATGTTACCCATTAAGCCATAGCATCAACGCCATCGGCCCCGCGCCCCTTAGGAGCGGAAGAAAGAGGGAGCACTGCTCCATTGTGTTTGCAATTATTACGCACATCCCAGGCTTGGACAAGATACTCAGCAATGCTCCTAGATATCACTCGGCACACCCCCCTACTACCCCAAATATCATCAGAAACAAAACGCAACAACTTAGTGGATGCATCAGTCAACGACAACACATTGCGCAATTTTTCAGCGCCGCCAGCAACATCACGCAAAACAGACCGAATTTCATCAAGCATAGTATCCATCTGAGCAGAAGTAGCGGGACAATCAAACATCAGATGTGACAAAGACCCAACACCCTGACCACAAGCAGGACATGCTGTGTTAGAATCAGCTCTGCTGCCACCATAACGACTGGTACGCTCATGCACGCAAAGACAGCCCATTCGAACACGCATCAGCAACTCAATACCACGCGTTGGCGCACCAGAACACAAAAAGGGCCTAGCCCTTTTAAAACGCATGGCATCAGCATGTGTAGGGTGCACATGCGTGATGTAACGGCTCAAAGTAGAGTGCTGCAGTGATTCATAAACAATTCTGTCTGCATGCAGCTTCCTGACCTGACGGTTGATGTGATTCTGCACGCATTAGCCTCGATCAGCCGCCGCCCTCAACATCCACACCATACTTGCAAAGCAAACTCTGCAATATTGGCCTTTATGCCAAGGTGTCACCGCAACAGTGGGCTGTCCATAATAATAGTCAATCCTTGTAAGCCATACCTTCGGCATCGGCAACCGCGCCTCACCCACTGGGGAGGCGGAAAGCAGACTGATTATTCTCTCTATTTTCGGTGTAAGGTAGACCACCCAGACCCTTACACCCCTTACTAGGCAGCATGTGGGAATCACCCCATACGGTGGACTGCATGTATGGACTGCATACGGTGGGTAGCAGGGCTATGTGGGCTATGCTGGCTAGATGCAAGGAGCTTGGTGTTCGTGGTATGTCGATGCAAGTGCATTTGTTTCGCACCCTAGTGACGCCCATCCTGTGTTACTGCTCTGAGGTGTGGGGTCCTGCCCTGCTGGGGCAGGTGGGCACGGGCCCGGCCCTGGTCAGCAAGTTACAGAATAATGTTATTAGTAGGGTGCAGTACCTGTTCTTGCGCACGATTGCAGGCCGTATACGTAAGTCTACCAGCCGCTTGTTGCTTTCTAGGGAGTTTGGGGCCCAACCTTTGGTATGTACGTGGTTGCGAGCAGCAGTGGGCATGTGGAACAGAGTAGTGGATTTGGATGGCTCTTCTTTGTTGGCGCGTGCAATGCGTGAAAACCTGCAGCTTGCTGGATCCTTTGGCAATGGTGCCCTGTGGTGTGTGCAGCTGGAGCGTGTCCTGACTTACTTGCAGAGTCACTCGCAACAGTTGGAGTATGTTGTGCAGCGGATGAGAAATTTCCAGTCCCTGAACACAAAGATTGTTTTGAATGCTTTTGAGGAGTGCCTATATCAGCAGTGGCAGGGATGTCCTGATAATCCACGTGATGCTGCTAGTGGTTGTGGCGTTTTCTGTACTTATGAGAGGTGGTTTGCAGCTTGTTCCTATGACGATATGCGGTCAGCTCGTCCTGCTGCCTGGTGCCCTAAGTATGTGTTACGCACTGCTGGGCTTAACATGGAGCATGTGGGGTCTCTGACTCGTTTTCGTTTGGGTGCGCATGATTTGCGTGTGTGTAGTGGTCGGTGGCAACGCCCACCTATCCCACGTGATGAGCGTGTCTGTCTGCGCCCCGGGTGTTCCTCTGGGCAAGTCGAGGATGAGTTCCACATGATATTTGAGTGTCCTTTCTATGCGCCTGTCCGTGAGCGTTTTGCTATGCTATTCGATGCTATTCGAGCCCTTTGGTGGCTTGTCTCAGACGTGGACTAATATTACTTCATGTCACCCTGCAGGGCCAGATATGGCCGCTTTCATGCAGCAGCGTCCTGCTTTGGTAGCTGCCTTTGTGCACTGTTGCTATCTGATGCGGTGTCAACCAGATACCGATCCTGAGTCTCTGTTGTCTTCTCAGTCGATTGCTCAGGTGATCGAGGATGTTGATGAGTTCTTCTCGGTAGTTTCTTCTCTTTCTGAGAATGTTGTTGATGACGATGATGATGATGATGATGATGATGATGTTTTCTTCGAGTGTCCCTCCCCCTATGAGCCTCTCGTTGGCTCCTAATGGGGTTCCCACTCCTTGTTGGGTGGAGTATGTAATGTAATGTATGTATGCATATGTACTTGTCACGCCTTGTCGGCGGGTCCTTTGGCAACTAAGGTCTTCTATAGCGATTCGACGTAGGCCGTAGTTGTATAGAAGGCTCAGTTAGTTACCAAGGGAAGGCTTCACACAATAGACGAGGCTACGAGGACTTGAAAGGTCTGATGGAAAGACTTCTTGAGTGAATACTTCTTGTTGAGTGAATACTTCTTGTTGAGTGAATACTTCTTGTTGAGTGAGGAGAGGCCCCCTCTATTTATAGCCTTGGCGAAAACCTACAACGCCTCCTCAACTGCCTACAATTGGAACATTCTGGACCAAGGAAGCTTCTAGACAATCCTAGAACATACTACTTCCGGAAACATCTACATCCTTCCGGAGACTTCTAGAACTTCTGGAACATCTGGAACCTTCTGGAAACATCCAGAACCTTCTAGAACCTTCTAGAAACTTCCGGTTCCTTCAACCTTACATCATGCCCCCTCCCCAAGGAGCAACGTCCTCGTTGCTTACCCATCAGCCACGTCGACGCACTTGCCTGCGTGTGCTGCGGGTAGCCACCTCCTGCTCTGGGGTTGCATGATGAGAGGCTTCATACTCATCTATCAAGCTCTGCTCAATGTTGCTTGCTGGCTCCCATGAATCATCCTCTGGGCCACAATTGAGCCAACGGACCAAGTACTTGATAATCCAGCGCCGGCCGACTCGCTCACGCCGCTTGTCAAGGAACTTGTCTACCAGCCACTGGTCGTCATCAGGGTAGACGAGCACGGGTGCAGAGTGTCCTTTGTGGTCAGGGAACTGCGCATCTTCCTTCCATGGCCGGAGTAAGCTGATGTGGAATACAGGGTGAATCTTGAGAGAAGCAGGAAGCTTCAGCTTGTAGGCCACCGGATTGATGACCTTCTCCACCGTGAAGGGGCCAATGAAGCAAGCTGCGAGCTTCTTGCTCATCGTGGATGGTAAATTGAGGTTGATTGTGGACAGCTTCACCTTGTCTCCGACTTGGAACAGGTAGTGTTGTCGCTCCTTGTTGGCTGCGCGCGCTTGGCGCTCATGGGACTCCCGAAGCTTGGCCTTGGCATGCTCAATTGCGTCCGTCATTTCCTGAGCACGCATCTGCGCTGCTGGCACGATCACATCTGCCAAATCAATAGGTGAGGACACATTCTGACCATACGCCAAATAGAAAGGCGTGTAGCCCGTAGAAGGACTGACTGAATCATTGATAGCAAACTCCGCCAAATCTAGGTAATTGTCCCAATCATCCTGGCGAGGTGAAACAAAGTGGCGTAACACCTCTTCCAAGGTGCGGTTCGCACGCTCACTCTGGCCATCAGTCTGCGGGTGAAAAGCTGTAGAAAACCGCAGCTCAGTGCCAAGAGCTTTGAACAATGCCTGCCAAAAGTGGCTCAGAAACCGCCGATCCCTGTCAGAGATAATGACACGAGGCAAACCATGGTGCTTATACCATGTACGCACAAATACGTTGGCGATCGCCTCCGCTCCTGCAGTCTTAGTGGTGGGTGCAAAGTGGACCATCTTGGTCAGGCGATCCACAAAGGTCACCACCGCATCATGCCCCTCCTTGGTAACAGGCAGATCTGTGATCAAATCCATGGTAATCTGCTCCCATTTTGCCGTAGGCACAGGTAAAGGCTGCAGAAGACCAAGAGGTCGCTGCATCACAGGCTTATTGCGCTGACATGAAGGACATGCCACAACATAAGAATAGACAGAACGCTCATGTGCGGCCACCAAAATCTCCTGGCCACACGTTGCAGGGTCTTGGTGTGGCCAAGATGTCCTGCACTTGGAAAGTCATGGCAATCGGCAATAATGCGCTTCCTGAGCTCGGGAATAGCTGGGATAGCCACGCGATCCTGGAAGTACCACAACCCATCATGCATCCACAGACCTGGCATCACGTCATCATAGTAGTGATCCTTCTCATATCCAGCCTGAATCTCTTCTTTCAAGTTGCTAGGCACAGATGCCGTAGCAAGCTCAATTGAGGCGAGATCCGGGCGCCGTGACAGAGGATCTGACAAATTCTTAGCTCCCTCCTTGTAAGCAATCTCCGTACCACTGTAGTACGACTCGATCCACTGACTCCACTTGGCCTGTCGTCGAGAAAGATCATGCTTCTTGTTGAACCAAGTATGATTCAGGTGATCAGAGTTGACCTTGAAGGGAACTCCTTCCAGATAGCAACGCCACTGCTGTAGAGCGTAGTAGATTGCAAGCATCTCCCGATCTCCAGTGGGGTAGTTGCGCTCTGTTGGCGAGAGCTTCCGTGATAGATAAGCCACGGGTTGCAAGCCCTTGCCCTGATTTTGAAGTAGTACCGCTCCAAGCGCAAACTTGGAGGCGTCGGTGTAGACCTCATAAGGCAAGCTCGGATCAGGCGTCACCAGTACAGGTGCGGACACCAATGCCTTCTTGAGCTCGTCGAAGGCCCGACCTTCTACATCATCCCGCCAGTGCCACTTGATGCTCTCCTTGGTGAGCTCCGTCAACGGGTACGCCTTTTGAGCATAGTGCTGAATGAAGCGCCGGTAGTAACCAGTCAAACCGAGAAAACCTCGCACTTCACGCACAGTGCCAGGTGTCGGCCACTCCGTAACCGCTGCCACCTTCTTGGGATCTGGCTTAATGCCGTCGGCACTGACGACATGTCCCAAGAAATCGATTTCGCTGAGCCCAAATGCACATTTGTCAAGCCCCACATAAAGCTGATTCTCCCTCAAAACCGCGAGTACCTTAGCCACGTGCTCCAAATGCTCCTCAGGTGTCTTGGAAAAGATCAAGATGTCATCCAAGTACACCACCATGAACTTATCAAGATATGGCTGCAAAATTTTATTCATCAAATGCTGAAAAGTTGCGGGTGCGTTGGTCAACCCAAAAGGCATAACCTTCCACTCAAAGTGACCATAACGCGTCCGGAACGCGGTTTTTGGCACATCTTGCTCAGCAATGCGGATCTGCCAATAGCCACTCTGAAGATCAAGCTTGCTGAATATCGTCGCCCCATGAAGCTGATCCATCAGCTCGTCAATGCGAGGCAAAGGATAGCGGTTTTTCACCGTTATCTTGTTCAGCGCCCGATAGTCAATGCACATACGAAGCTTACCACTCTTCTTAGGAACAAAAAGAATGGGTGCTCCATACGGCGACTTGGAAGGTTGGATGAACCCCATGTCAATCAGGTCCGTTAGTTGTCGCTTGACCTCCGCCAGCTCCAAAGGGCTCATGTGATAAATACGTAGGTAAGGGGGCTTGGCACCAGGCTCCAGCTCAATCTCATGTTCCACACCTCGGGATGGAGGTACACCTTTTGGCAGTTTGCCAAAGATGGCTGAGTACTTGTGAAGTACCCCCTTCATCCGTTCAATCCACTCGGGATCCCCCGAAGGAAGGGAGAGGTCATCTATCGCACGGATAGTTGGGTCCTCCTCAACCTCCTTGAGGATGGCAAGGTAAGCAATTGCGCCCTTGCGTAACTCCCGCTTGAGTTGAAGTGCAGACAACAAACTGACACCGGGAGTTGTCCTCTCGATGTTAGAGGGTTGCTGCAAGGTGTATGTGACGTCCCTCTTTTCAATGGTGATGGTGTTAGACACCCAGTCGATGGCAGGGTTGTGAGCAGTCAACCAAGGCTTGCCAAGGATGATGTCGTATGGTGCCAGCTGAGTGACGGTAAAAGGCCTCCGGTCCTTGAATTGTCCAATACGGAAACGTAGGTCAGGCACGACCATTCCCGCATCTTGCAGTGAACCGTTGGCGAGCCTCACTTGACGTCGATGGAGCTTGAGAGCAGGCAATCGGAACTTCATCACCACCCTCGGATCGATGTAGTCCTCACTCGCACCTGAGTCTACTAGCACATCAAGCACCTCGCCGCGGCACTTGGCCTTCAGACGAATGAGCTCATGGCTAGCAGGCTCAAGACCACCTAGCTCCATGGCGGTGCACGAGTCCTCGGCCTCGGGTGCAGTGAGTGTCTCCTGCTCCTGCTTTGCTGGCAACTCCTCCTCCCATGGCCTTGGCTTCACTCCTGTGTTCACGGGCGGATCCCACAGGATGATCACCGGCCATTGAGAAGCTTGCTCCACCCACCTGTCCCCGGATGGGATAGAGAACAAGCCCTCCGTTCCCGCAGGGTACTCGTGAATTACCCTCATCCCCTGCGTCAGCTTCCACCACGGCTTCCTGTCCACTTGGGCAGGATAAACACGCCGCATGTCGTCTCCGGTGCGGTCTTCTTACAATCCAGGTAGTGCCTCAGATATTGGCCAGCATGCCGGAAAGGCACATTCAACCATACTGACTCGCCGCTGACATTAGCCTTGCGGAAGTCAGTGAAGCCCTTGTAGAACTTGTCAGCCTGGGCAGTCTCCTCACGTGCGCAGGCGTCCACTGAGAATGGCCCGTAAGCATCGGCGTACTTGACCTTCTCCAGGCGGTTGAACAGCTAGTAGGTACAGTCCCGCAGTCGTCCACAACGACGGGTACCCGCTTTTCCCTGGGCTGCACTGGATGCTCCAGACTCACTAGGCCTTTGTGAGCCTTCTACCTGGCGTGAGTCTCTCACAGGCGCACGGGGCTGAGCCTGCTCAATGCGCACAGTACGACCCACACTACTGCACACGCCCTTCAGTTTGACCGTGCAGAGGTGTCCCCATCACGCTGCTTGTACGCTTGCAGCTTCTTGCAATTCCGCCGCTTGTGCCCTGGCTTGCCACAGTAGAAGCACTTGAGCGGCTGGTTCCTGGGCTTCTGCGGCTCCATTGCTCCGAGCTCCATGGGTGCCGGTCCGCCCCTTGCAACCGCTCCACGGTTGTTGCTGCCCATGTTGACGAAGCGGCTGTTGCCGTTTCGAACACGCTCCCACACCATCGAGTCTGCCTTAATGGCAAGCTCCACGGCGTCATGCAGCGTGGTTGGCTGCTGCAGCTTGACGTGAATGCGCACCTCCGGCTTCAGACCGCGGATGAAGCGATGAATGCGGTCGTTCTCGTCCATGTGCGGCAGCTCCAGCATGTAGGTGTTGAACTCCTCGGCATAGGCGAACACGCTACGCGTTTGGGTGAGCCGGTCAAGCCTCTCCCGCGCGTCCACCTCTGGGTCAACAGGGGTGAAACGGGCGATAAAGGCCTTCTTGAACTCATCCCAAGAAGCGTAGGGCTGAGCCTTGCCCATCGCCACAACCTGCTCATGCTGGCGGTACCAGTTGAGGGCTGAGTCCTTGAGGTAGGCCGCTGCCACCGTCACAATGGAAGAGCTGCTGAGGTTTGGCGCCCTCGGCCGCAAGGTACGTCTCCATCTTGTGGCACCAATTGACAAGGGTAGGCTGCCTGCCATTGGTCTCTGGTGGCTTGGGGAGCTTCAGCTTGCTTGTAGGCACAGCACTGGTCTGCTGCTGCAGCATCTGCTGAAGCGCGTGCTGAAGCTGAGCCACCTGCTGTTGTAAGGCCAACATCTCCGGCGACACTCCAGATCCATCCATGGCTGCTTAGCAAGCGGACTCACAATCAGAGACGCCCTTGGCCTTGGCCTCCTTAGTGATGTGCTCCTCAATTGCTACCACTTGTCACGCCTTGTCGGCGGGTCCTTTGGCAACTAAGGTCTTCTATAGCGATTCGACGTAGGCCGTAGTTGTATAGAAGGCTCAGTTAGTTACCAAGGGAAGGCTTCACACAATAAACGAGGCTACGAGGACTTGAAAGGTCTGATGGAAAGACTTCTTGAGTGAATACTTCTTGTTGAGTGAATACTTCTTGTTGAGTGAATACTTCTTGTTGAGTGAGGAGAGGCCCCCTCCATTTATAGCCTTGGCGAAAACCTACAACGCCTCCTCAACTGGCTACAATTGGAACATTCTGGACCAAGGAAGCTTCTAGACAATCCTAGAACATACTACTTCCGGAAACATCTACATCCTTCCGGAGACTTCTAGAACTTCTGGAACATCTGGAACCTTCTGGAAACATCCAGAACCTTCTAGAACCTTCTAGAAACTTCCGGTTCCTTCAACCTTACAGCATACCTAGCAGGGCCGGTGTGTATATAGCCAGCAATCGACGGAGTCCTGCGGAGAGTCGCGAGGACATTAGCAGCATCCTTCCTTCGGCTTTCGCCGACTGTATCCCTGAGTCCAGGGACATACTGCTTAGGCTCAGAATCGAACCTGCAACCTTTCGGCCACTGTTCGTCCGTCATCACCACTGCGCCACGTGTTTAACGTCCCGCCGGACCAGTGGGCTGTCCATGTAAGCAAGCCGTCCAGCATGTCAAGCATCACCCAGGGATGCGCAGTACGCAGTACTCTCAGTACTCTCAGTATGTCAAGTTACACACACAGAGAGACTTTCTGGGGTGAGTCTCCTTGAGTGACAGCCTGTTTTTGCTGAGTCATCTGCGACGTTCCAGATTTTCGGGTGTTCGTTGCAACGTAGTTGCCTGTGCACACCGTGTAACCCCTCTTCTTCTTCTTCTCAGTACACCCTGTAACCCCTCTTCTTCTTCTTCTTCTCTCAGTACGTAGTAAGCAGTACGCAGTACTCTGCTGGCAGGGTCCAATACGCAGGGCCAGTACGTGCGAGTACGTTGCCGAGTACTAGTGGGCCCTCTGGCACCATGGTAAACTCATCAGGACTTACTGCAAGTGACAGAACAAATGATGTGTGTATGTTACATCAGGGGGTGACAAACACAACTGATACATTATTAGTATTGCACCCACACCAAGTCAGCAACAATGCCCAGAACTGCTCGCAGTTGGGCACCCCTCATCCCCTGAACACCAAAGCCCTCACTGGCTCACTCTGCAGCCGCCTCCATTTCCTCTTCCTCATCCCACCCCACAAAAGACTCCTCTGCTGTCTCCATCTTCTCAGCCAGCCTGCCATTTGTGAACACAAACACCAAGTCACGTGCACGTGCTGGCGTCAACCTGTTGCGCCGCTTGTTGTGGATGAAATCGTATGCTGACCAAGCATGCTCACATGAGCAGGCGGAGGATACCTGTGCCAGCAAGCGCACGGCAACCTTTTGCAGCTCAGGGTGACCACAACCATACATCTCCCACCACTGGTGTGCTGGCATGCTGCCAGCATCCTCCACAGCAGCTGCTGACCCAAAAATACCCTCTTGGGCCCTGAAGGATGCGTATGACATGCGAGCTGCTTGCCGCTCCTCCTCGGGCAGCATCTGGTCAATCACAGCAATTAGGTTCTGCACGCAGCTGTCACGGGTATTGCCCAGGTACAGCCCAACATCACTCAGGAACTCCGGCTCCAGGCAGTAGGCAGCCCCATGCAGGGGGCTGTCCATGAACTTCCAGCGCGCGTCCCAGATCCTCCGCACCTCAGCCATCACAGGTGCTGGCACACCTGCGCCTGCCGCCGCCAGGTGCTGCTTGACCTTGTAGGCATAGTAATGGATCTTGCCAGTGGTGGGGACGTCGCTGTCGGCATTGCGCAAGAGTTTGATGATGGGCTCGCACATCTCAAGGGCCTGGTCCACCACCTTCCAGTGGCTGGCGCTGAGGATGGTGCTCTTGTGCTCATCAGCTGCAGCCTGTCGGGTTGTGTGACGCATGATCACAATACACAGAATGGAAGAGGAAAAGATCAGCACTGCAGCTGTGGACAAGACGAGGCAGCTGACAGTTGGGCAACACAGCACTGGCATGCATCCATGGCAGATTGGCAGGGCAGGTGGCAGCATCACTAATAAACAACCAATGCCATTCACATGCAGATGCAACAAAGCATAAGCATTGCCATGCCAAGTCCACTTACCCTGTCAGCAGCCTTCATGGAGCCCACCGCCGTGTTCCAAGCATCTGACACCACGAACTGCTGCAGCTTCACCCTGCACTCTGCGCTGCGCTCCAGCATTAGGAAGGCTGAGGCGAACTGCGTTTCACCAGGCCGCAGCAGCGCGAGCTTGCTGGACTTCAGCGCCTCAGCCACCTGCTCAGGGGTAAGGGTGCTGGTGGCCAGGCCAGCGATGCCCAGTTCGCGTCAGACAGCCAGTGTGGCGTGGTGGTTGTTGATGAAGGACACGAAGGCCTTGGTATTGGTGTGGACCTCCCTGAAGTAAGGCAGGTTGAAGATGTCCTCCAGCGCAAGGTCACACACGTGTGCCACACATGGGGACCATGTGATGTGGGGGTATGCTGCCTCTATGATCTTGCCAGCAGCCTTGCAGGCACCAGCGTTGTCTGTCACCACCTACAGGCCAGTATGCAACGACACGGGAGGTTGCAGCATGAGTAACGAGTTGCTTGTTGAGTTACTGAATGCCATCTGATCATACTCACACAGCATAATTTTGGGGCTACATATGCTGCCATGTTGATTTAACATACTGTGTCCCTGCCAGATTGTGTCCCCCCAGCTGCCAGCTGCATGCTGCCCTGATACACTAGCCATCGGTGTGGCTGCCATAACCAACACTGCTGCTGCTACAGCAAAGGTGACGTCAATACCATGTCAATGTTACCAAACCCAGCATACCCAACACCACACCCACCTGCACCACGTTCTCAGGCCCCACACCCTCGATGTACTCAATGATGACCTCGGCGATGTACTCAGCAGTTTTGGCTTTGCCGCTGGTGTCCGATGAACTGGGCACCCTTGGGGCACACACCGAGCACGTTAAGGATGGGGTGGTTCTGGGCATCACTCCAGCCGTCACAGGTGATGGTCATCCCCGTCTGGGTGGCCCGCCTCTGCCACGCCAACAGCCTGGTCTGCACGCGCTGCTTGGCGTCATCCAGCCACTTGGTGCGCAGGGTGTTGTAGCTGGGAGGCTTGTAAGCAGCGATAGAGATGTGGGGCTTTTGCTTGATGCCATAGCTATGCCTATAGGCAGCCAGCACGGCATCCTCCACCCACTTGCTGTGCGAGGCCAGGAACTTGCGCAGGTACTTGCTCTTGATCAGCTTCATGGGCAGGCCTTCCAGGAAAATCATGTCAGCCAGGTGACGGGTGACAGTCGTGGTGTCAGCGCGCCTGAATGCAGCACCCAGCTGTTGGAGTGCAGTGACAGCAGCACACGGCAGGATCAGTCTTCCATCCACTTGCATGAACACTGTTAACATGTATTCAGGTGTTCAATCACATGTGTGGCCGCACCATGCAAGTAACCCATCAGCTGCAGCAATGGCTCACCGGGCCAGGGATGGAGCCAGCACGGCCAGCAGCAGCAGCACTGCTCGGGCCAGGGCCAGCCTCAGCATGGCTGTCGCGCCTGCATTGGTCCGCCTCAGACTCCTTGCGCTTCTTGCTGCCCTGGGCTTTCTTTTTGGCCTGTTCAGCGGTTAGGGAGAGCACCGTCTCCTTGGGGCACTTGGTGCACTTGGCCACCCCAGTGCCCTCACCGGTCAGGTGGACATAGCAGCGCGTTGCGCTCCCGTTGAACTGTTTGGCGCAGTACTTGCATTTGTAGCTGTTCCCGTTTGCAAGCTTGCTCACAATTTCGCAGTGATCTACGGGGTTGGTGGATTTCTTCCACTCCTCGTTCGGTGGTTGGGCGGAAGCCGCGCTGGAAAGCGACATTGCGTTCGTGATTGTCTTAGGGGAGCTCTCGAAGCCAATCTGCTAGAGTGCTAGGTGTCACCAGCTGCTAAGTTACACGGCAACTCGGCAAGTGACGGGTCCGTCTGATCGTCTACCAGGACCAGCGTACTCAGCAGCGTATTGGCTGATTACTACGTCCCGTACGCGTACTGGTACGCAGTACGCTGCCAAAATGAGCGTACTGAGCATCCCGTGCTGCATTGCCATCACCGTGTCACTTCACCTGTAGGCGCAGAAGAGATTACAGCACAGCAGGATTGTTGACAACTGGTGGTCGGGCCCGGGCGGGTCCCGCCAGTTGCCTCACCCGTGTGCTCAACTTGATATAGCTCCGGTGTACCCGGGTGTGGGAACCCGCGATAACAGTGACACACAGTAGGTCCGGCGACGATGGTCGCAGTAATCTTCTTATTAAGTCTGCATATCCTGCCCGTGCAGCAGGATGCAAGGCTCCGGCAAGGATGCAGTAACAGCAGTAGCAGCATCAGGATGTTCAGTGATGGCCATGGCTGCAGTGCGAAAGTGTGTGGATGTCGGATAGTTCATTATGAAGCAGGTTTATGTATATGCTGCCACCACACGATGATGTCAAAGTGGAATGTTTGGTACACTGGCGTGTACAAAAACCGCACGTGGTATTATTGACTCCAGAGAGTACCAGTACGTCAGTACGTCCCGGACGTAGTACGTACTCTGAGTACGCAGTACGTGGCCTTGTCAGGGCCAGTACGTAGTGGCAGTACGCTCAGCAGGCTGCTGCTGTTGCTGCTGTTGCCGAGCTCCTGCAAGTACTACTGGCCTGTAACAGGCTTACAGACTGTTCATAAACGTTCAATGTCGAATTATGTATGTATATGATACCTGCTTGGTGGTTGACACCGCTCTAGGGCAGCGTATACGCAGTCATAAGGCCCAGGTGCCAAGGTGTATGCCTTCTGCACTGCAGTGCACGTGTTAGCTGCTATGTCTGGCTAGCTGACATGATATCTGATTCAGAACATCGTATTTTGAAAGCTTTAACTACGCATTAATACAACAGTCACCCCTGCGAAGCCAATCGATACCTGACGAGTGCAGTCCTCGGGCAAGGCAGCTGGCCTGCGTCCGCGTGCTACCTGTCACAACAGTCGTATAAACGTATTCGATAAGATCAGGGGCTTTTTAAATGTGTTTGGCACGCTTCTGTGTGCAGTAGGTTACCATGCATGCATGGTATACCATATGGTACAGTTATAACAGTGGTCAGCAAGCCCTGGTGCACGCTGCAGCACTGGCGCACGTACTCCCACTACGTACTCGACAAGTACGCGTACTACGTACGTACGATACGTAATGCGTGCCCAAAATGAACGTACTGGTACTCTCTGGTTGACTCACTTGACTCCAGGTGGAGGTGGGTTGCGGCAGCTGCAGGATCCTGCAGGAATCAGACGTGGGCAGGTGACGCTGTTGGCGAAAACAGGAGACATGATGGTTACGCAATTCGTGTAATCAACTAGTATGTGGCAGTATGTGGCAATATGATGTACCAAAGAGAGCAACTCAAGATTTTACCATGATGAAACATCTTTTCATCGCAACTATGGACTATATATATGGCGACAGTCGCAATTGAAGCATGAAATCGCCACCGTTGCCGCGTCCACAACAGCAGCAAGGCCTCGGCCTTGAATGGTGTCATCAAGTGTCTGGCCCATCACTATGACAAAGGCAGATCCACACGGCATCCACTGAGCATCCACGAACGGCCGTCCAGCGGGCCAGTGGATGGCGTCTAGTGCCCATCCAGCGCCCATCCAGCGAGGGTCCTTATCCAGCGAGCTCGTGGATGGCGTGCTGCGATCGCTGGATGCGACTGGATAACCTCTCGTGGATGACAGCAGACAGTGCCAGAAGCGCGTATTACTTCTGAATAAATGTATAGACACTACGACAGGGCAAGCTAGTAGCGCACACGCCCACATAACCCTTGATGAAAGGTGCAGTGCAGCAGCAGTGCAGCAGGGGGGGTGCCTGCTGCTGCCACCCTTAGGGACGCACCAGTGCATACAGTTCAGCCACACACATGCCTTAACGCGAAAGAACATGGCAGCAACATGCACAAAGGTATGACCGCCCACTGGTCACAGCACCCCAGATGAGTGTTTGCCAACATGATGCCGTGACTGTGCGCAAGCTGTTGCACAAAGCACACACACTAACTGCAAAGTAACTGCAGATGCACTCACCAGTTGCAGCACACCAACATAAGCATCACAACACACTTACTGCAACCCCTCTTCTCTCTTAAACAACACTGCAGCATGCCAGCCACACAGTCACTGCTAGCTGGACCCACTACCCGCGTCACGCGGGTAGGACACAAAAGCTGGTTTATCGAGTGGCCTTCTACGCTCACTTGGGACAAAGGCTTTACGCGCCCTGCATGGCTTCACGCTCCAGGCAGTAACCTGAAACGGTGTTACAACAGACAGCAGCAGTCGACCACAAAGAACATCACCCAAACATGAGCAACGGCGTGCATCACGAAAAATGTGTAAACACTCAGTTAAACACCTCGCGGTACACCACATTCTTGGTGTAGACACCTGCAGGCACCCCATCCTCAGCATCCCTCCATCCCTCCACTACAAACGCCTTGACAGCCCCTGGTCATCATCATCATCATGTTACCCATTAAGCCATAGCATCAAAGCCATCGACAGCCCCTGGTGACCCAACACGTGAGAAAGCCACATACAGCTGAATCACAACTTTTGTACACTGTGCTGGCAGCAGGTCTGCCATCAGCATCAGTATAAGCAAACATGTTCATCACTTTCTTGTTGATTAAGTCAACATCTACTCCCCTGGGGAGAACCCTGGCTGAGTAGGAGCCGCAAAAAGCCACCTGGAGGTACGACATCTGCCATCGCACCCTGCTGCGGAGCAGTGATGGGTGCTGCCTGGAAGGGTGGTTGAGGCTGTGCACCACCAGCAGCTGCCCTGCTGCTTGGCCCTGCACCGTCATGCTGCTGATTCTGCATGCCACAATTATGGGAAGGCTGTTGGCGCTGCTGCCGCCGACACACGTCCACTGCTTGCTGCCAAGCACTGCGGAACCTGTCCTGCATCGCAGCTGGCCTGGCTGGCTCCTCCTCCCTGCCACAATCAGGCGAAGCCAGGGCCCCTACAAACAAAGCAATACCCAAACAACAAACGGACATCAGGTCACGGCCGGTCATTACATGAGCATGTGAAGACATCGAGCAGGGAAGAGAGGGTGCAGTGCTGCAAGCAACTTCCCCTGCTGCAATGGTGCCAGGAGTTGATCAATATATAATGTGATGTTGAATTCAAATCCAGAGAACGATGTTCTGCTGCGATCTGCTGCTGTGTAAGTGGGGTATGTGGCACCTACCCTCCTCCTCAGCCAAAGCTCGAGTCCTTTCCCTGGCTGCTTCCCTCTGGCTGTCCAAGTCCTCAGCGCTGCCAGGGGACATAAACGGCTGCTGATCTGGCTGCTGAAGAAGGACGGGCTACCCCAGAAGGACGGGCTACAGGTGCTACTGTGGCTGGCAGCTGTTGCTGAGACGACTGGCTGCCCAACAGGAAGCGAACCCAACCACCTTCTGGCGTGATGGACCCCGGCTGCTGCGCAGGCTGTTGCATAGGCTGCTGCATAGGTTGCTGCATGGGCTGCTGCAGAGGGAGCGTTGGTGGTTGAGAGTGCTGTGGTGGCGCTGCATTTTCTTCGGCCTGTCGCCAAAGCTCGTCCGCAGTTTTTTCTTCATTCATAATAGTTTAGCAATGGTTTAGGTGACCTAGGTGATGGCGTCCTTTTGAGGCTCAGACGGCTGGTGCTATTAAATGTCCGCAAAGGCACGTTTCGATCGCGATCATAGTTTTTTCGGCCCTAAAGATCAAAGGAAACATGGCATGCACGGTGCTGTCAACTGTACACAGGAAACCGAAGTCACTTTCATGGGTCAAGACGACCATCAGTGGGCCCCTGCAGGTTTGGGTTATTAGCTTGGTCTTGTGCAGGTTCTGCCGCGCCAGAAACTAATGTAAGCTTCAAGACGTGAGTATACGCAGTTTATACATGCGTTCGTGCCGCTTGCAGTCACAGCCATCCAGAGCAGGTGCTCTGGATGCCCCAGTCACCCCCCACTGGACAGTGAGTGGACAGTCTGTGGATCTGCCTTTGTCACAGTGCATGGGTCAGGCCAGCCTAGGCTGGCGGGAGATGCAACCGTGGCCTCAGATCACCAATGCACCAAGGGTGAACCGCGCAAACAAACGATGTATTTTGAACTTGTGAAACTTCATACATTCAAGTCCCAGGCAACCGCCCGGACGAACAACGGCGAGGGCGTAACCAGCATGCCTGCTTGCCCGGAGACGGGGGGTTATTGCTCTGACTTGTGCTTGTTCTGCAAAGATAAAGTTTTTGAGATAAATTAAAATTCTTCTCTGTATGGGTAATAGCACACCACCATGTCGATGATGAGGGGGGTATGAGTGACACCTGGGCACAACCTGATATCTAGGTCAAGGGCCGATGACCCTGCTGGAAGCCGACTAATCTCACTTTAGCAAGTTCAACTAGAACAATATCAAATCCAACACGTGCAACTAGTAGGCCTGGCAGCAGTTTTGTCGTCGCCAGATCACTTTCTTGGCCAATTGCGCTGCAGCCTGCAGTGAAATAGCGCTGCAACATGGTTGCAGCTCAGGAAAGCTCCGTGGATGGTGTGGCGGTGCTGCGCCTGCGGGGCCTGCCTTTCAACGCGACGCAATCAGACATCCTTCAGTTTTTTGAGGGCTTCAATGTTCGTGATGTCCTAATTACCCGCACATATGGTGAGCACGGCCGCTGCTGGCCTGTGCTGGGGGCAAATAAGGCATCTCGGAGAGCAGGCTAGGCGCACGTATCACGACAGGAAGTGGATCCCTCGCTAGTCGTTCAGGCTGTAGCAATCTTCTTTCACATTCCTATATATTTGCAGGCAAGGCTAATGGGCAGGCCTACGTCGCGATTGATGCCGCTCAGGCGCCCAAGGCGTTCGCTGAGCTCAACAACAAGTTCATGGGCAAGAGATACGTCGAGTGAGTCTGATTCAACAGTTTTGTGTCGATCCGGGCCCGCACACGCCAGATCAGTGAGGCTGACGCCCAGCCTATCGTCACCCTGCTAATGCAGCAGAGCAGATTGCTAATGCCACAGCCCTGTTGACACCCCCTTCAAGAGCCCTCATACCTCTACCGTTCCTCACATATGACAATCACTGGAGTGTCTGCGCTCTGTGCTTGCTGTCAGTGTCTGTATCAAGCACGCAACTGGTGCTTCACGTTGGATGGACCCTGTCCTGCAAGTACCTGTTGTCCACCCCCTTGAGCATTCTTGTCACATCACCCACTCACCTGTTTAAGTGCTGCATACTGCCATGTTAATCGTTGTATTGCAGGGTTTTCAGCTCAAACACATCAGACATGAAGACAGCGCGGCGCATGTCAGACGATCGCAGGCCAGCAAGCAGCAGCAGCAGCAACAAGCAGCCCGGCAGTCCTCAAAATGAGCAGCAGATGCCGCTCCGCACCAGCAGCAACGCCAGCAGCAACAGCAGCGCTAGCGCCTGCGTCAACACTGCCGCTGCCGCCGCTGCTGCTGCTGCTGCTGCTGGGGCTGCTAACACCAGCGCTGCAGCCAACCTCCCATTGCTGATGCAGTCATTCCTTAGCTTGCAGAAAAGCCAGCAGCTGATGCGGCATGGCCAGCAGCAGCAGCAGCCCCTCCCGCTGCAGCAACCACCCCCACCAATACCACCACCATCAGCAGCAGCAGCAGCAGCCGCACCATCCGCAAGGTCCCTTCCTGGCAGCTCCAGCAGCACTGTCAGCAGCAGCAGCGGCAACAACGCAAGCAGCAGCAACGGCAGCCAGATCATTCGGCTGCGAGGCCTGCCCTTTTCCGCAACTGAGGCAGATGTGCAGGCTTTTCTGGCTCCTATTGAACTGGCAGATGGTTTAGGCAGTGTGCAGCTTGCACGTCATCCAGATTGGAGGCCAACCGGGGAGGCTTATGTTGCGCTGCGCACAGAAAGCGAGCTGCTTGCAGCATTGCAGAAGCACAAGAGCTCAATGGGCAAGCGTTACATTGAGGTAAGGCGGCTGTTATGTAACATTTCAGGCATGTTACTTTCTGTTGTTCTTTGTCTGGTGACGGTATGTGTAAGGGACCTTCCAGGGGCAACAAGCATAGTTGCATACTCAAGAAAGGAGATGAATATGCTGCTGCAGCACTGCCTCCACGCTCGCTCCTAACATGCGCTGACTCACTTCGGCTATCCTTTCTTGTGTTGTTTTCTGTTTGGTGTGCATTGCGCAGGTGTTCCCCAGCTGCTTGGCTGAGATGCAGCAGGCCCTGGCAGCGCAGCAGCAGCAGCAACAGCAGCTGCTATCGTCTGTGCAGCACACACCTTTCCAAACAACTGGCAACCCGCTTGTGCTGCCGCCAGTCAGTGAGTAACAGGGCATAGAATAACTGGCGTTCTAGTGTTCAGCTGGTTTAGGGTATCACATGGCCTAGGGCTTAGCGTGATGTAAGGCTTGGTGATTCATGTGAACGGCTAGCATATGCAGATCAGCTGGACGTTTCATGCATTGGCATACATGCACTTCACAAGCAGTTGCGCGTTGCACGGTCCGTACAATCTGCACCATGTTACACATATGTGCAAACTGGTTTTGCATTGTACTTGCAGGCATGCCCACTCCCAGCGAATACAGCAAGGCGTGGCTCCTGCAACAACAGCAGCAGCAGCAGCTGGTGCAGCAGCTGGTGCAGCAGCAGCTGGCACAGCAGCAGGCCATGGCAAATGGCCCTGCTGCGCATGAGCAGCTACTACTTGCTGCAGCCCTCCAGCAGCAGCAGGCGCTGGCAATGCGTGCGCGTGCAGCAGCAGCAATGCAAGGCGCATTGCTGCCCCCGTACAATGCGGCGATCAGCCATCAGGTGATGCCGGAGTATGTTCCAAACTTCTGCAACAGCACCAGCGTTGCAAGCCTCCTGCTTCAGCAGCAGCAGCAGCCGTTCTTTGCTGCGTCTGCAGCGTTTGCAGCAGCACCCCTAACAAACAGCATGGCAAATTTGGATCTAACAGGCCTGGCAGGACTGTCAGGAGCAGCAGGGTCTAGCAGCCTGAGCCCTGTTATGACGGCAGCAGCGGCGGCAGCAGCAGCAGCAGCAGGGGCACCCGGCGGCCTCAGCACTGCTGGTAGCTGGGCTAGTTCTTCAGATCTGCAGTATCTTCCGTTGTGCTCGTCTGGGAACGGCTCGCTGTCGGTATCTGGCAGCAACGCGTGTTTGCAGGCAGGCCTTATGCAGCAGATGGTGCAATCGTGTGGGCCTAATGCTGCGGTTACAGCAGGAGGGCAGCTGTTAAGTCCGTCTGGCCAGATTCTAAGTCCTTCCGGGCAGATTCTCAGTCTGTCCGGCAGTATCGGTGGCGTTTGTAACAGCTTTTCTGGTCTGATGCCGCACAGTGGCAAAGCGTCCGGTGCAGATGTTCTGCTCAGCAGTAGCGGCTGCATGGATAGTGACAACGCAGTGCTGGGGTCGGCGGTGGCGGCGGCGGCGGCGTTATGTAACGCGTCACTTGTGGACGGAGCAGCGGCGGCGGCGGCGGCGCAGGCCTGCGGTGCTGGCTTGCAGATGTAAGAAGATGTGAGGCCGTTTGGCAACAGCAGCAGCAGCAAAGGCATGTGTGTGGTTTGTGCATATTGCAGGCGTACACCAGGTCAGACGATTTGCAATGCACTGCTGCTGTTAGCAACAGGAGATGGCATGAAGAAGGTTTTCAATTGTGACGATGACGCAGATGATGCGATTCGGGCATTGGACTGTGCTGCCTGCGGCATGCTGTGTGGAGCAAACAGGCAGCAGTATTCTGTGCCGTACTCCTGCTAATGTGTGATCTGGAGCATACATTCTTATGTGGCAGATTGATTGGGGGCGGCAGTGTGTGATGGATCAAACACATACCTCCGAGGCATGTTTAACAGTCTTGCATCGTACTACAGCTTGCGAACAAGCGTGTTGGGCAGTGCAACTGGGTCTTTGTGTGGGTATGTGATGGTGTGTGTCAGGTTTTAGGGTTTCAAGGGTTTAGTGAGTTACACTGGCTCAACATACCCTTGCAGCCAGTCCGATTGCTGAATGCTGTGTGCGTTTGCCTGTTTATTAGGGCTAGCAATGTCAGAAAACTTCGTCACGTTTTGTAGTGCAGCAGCCGATTATGCCTGCCTGCAATGGGCTGTACACACACCACACAAACTGGGCACATCGGGTGCCTCCGTATTATGCAGAGTCCGATTGCGCGCAGGCCGTCTTGCTGTTCATTGCGATGTATTGTCTCGCGCGGATGTAGACCGCCGTGCGTTCAGGGACTTGCTTCAGGCATGGCACAGAACTGGGCGTTTGGCAGCGGCCCTTGAGTTGCCTTGCTGATAGCATGCATGCGTCGTCACCGCATGCTTGCAGGTTGTGTGGTTGTGGTGTTGCTGGGACCCTTGACTGCTGCATGTGTGAGGTTGATGCGTGGGGAAAGCACACACCTCCTGCCTTGCAGCAGCAGCCTGCATGCATGCAGTCTCGCTGTTGGGGTTGTGTGAGGTCGGGGGTTTTGTTGGCCCTTCGACTGTTGCGTGCATGCGGCGGGTGTGCAGGGAAAGCACACACATTATGCCTTGCAGCAGCAGCAGCAGTGTGAGGTTGCTGTGCCGCGAAAGCACACACAGACGGGCACACCATTTGTTGCAGCAGCACCTGTTGCAGCAGGTCCACCCATGTGAAGGGCAGAGAAGCAGATGACTCTGTGCTGCTGCATGTGTTGTAGCAACATAGTTGTACAACTGGTCCTGGGACACACGTTTAGGTCCTGGGACACACGTTTAGGTCCTGGGACACACGTTGCGACAGTGTACTACAAGGGGTTGCTGCATGGGGTTCTTGTGTGACTCACTAGTGTCTCTGCTTTCTGTGAAGTGTCTCTTCTCTTGGAGTTGCGTACTGGGTGCATATGTCATGGGCTGTGTGAATACACCTCTGGCGCTGAGTTGCTTGGCTATGTGGAATGCCACTCGATCGGCATTCAACATGTTACATAACTGTCACATAACAGTTCTGGGTTGTTGCTGGTGGCTGCATGCGCTGTGTTGTGCGCACTCGGGGTTGGGTTTTTGGCTAATGTGGATCCTTGCGGGGGTTAAGGCGACATGTACGTTTGGCTTGATAGGGGCTTGCTGTCAGTGGTTGATGGTGCGATTACTGCTGTGTCCACAGTGCGCCATGCATGCGGAACAGAGAGCACTACACCGCTGTGCTGCACTTTGCAGCATGTTTTGTCATTAGTACGGGCTGTCGCATTGGGGACAACTCATCTGGGCGAGGCAAGGCATGCAGCAGCGGAATCAGCTGCCGCATGCATATATCCGCACTTCTAACGCACACACATGTAGCCGGCTGTTGATCTGGCAGCCGTTCTCTTGCAGCTGTGTGCAGAGCGGCACATAGCTGGGAGTTAAAGAGTGAGGTGGGTGCTCCCTCTTTCTTTTTGTGGCGTGTGCAACACTCTGGGTGTTATGCACAACAGGATCACTTGAGGCGAGTGTTATGGTCTGTATTATATTCCCTGTTATAACTCTTCAGGCTGGCTTGCCCGTTTGCGATCAACGGCATGCGTAATGGGGCGCAGATCTGCAGTTGAGAATTGTACCGGAAGTTCTCTTCGGTGCTAGTTGCTGTCCAGTGTGGTTGTGCGCTATGTTGGTGGTGGCGGTGGGCTGTGTGATGCGGCTGCTGGGCTGTGTTAGTCCTTTGCTGGCCTCGATTGTGAATTGGGGTGCACACTATTGAGCATGCACGCCCACGTGCAGGGATGTTGAGTTGTGCTGGGTTCAGAACAAAACCTGATCTGAACATCATTTGCGTATGGTTGGTTTTCGTGAACGGCAGCAGCCCTTGCACGCACACAGAGAGGTCTTTAAGTACGGCAGCAACAGCAGAACAGGCGTATTTGCTGCTGATGATGCTCAGGGGTTTAGTTTAGTAGCATGGCGCGTCACACCAACTGATGCATGGTTCGAACAGCATGTGTTGTTGGTCGTGTGGTGTTGTGCCATGGCTGCTGTTGCTGCAGCGTGATCAGGGCTATAGCTGTTGGCTTCTAGCTGGCATAATTGGATGATTTGTGTCGCAGCTGTTGCTGGTGGTTAGTAAACTGAACCAGACCAGCAGCAGCAGCAACAGCAGCAGTACTACTGTCTGCTTGCAACTTGACATAGATCTGGGCAGTCTGGGGTAGGGACATCACTTTTGGGGTTTGTTGGGCATTGTAGTATTGGTTGTCTGTGGCTGTTGTACGGTTGTGCTGCCAGCTGCCAGGCACAACCAAATGTGGGGCTGTTGTTGTGTCATGTGTCAACACAGCACAGCACCCTCGCGGGGAAACGGCGAGGGGCACCCTGCGTGTGCAACCATATCATGAAGCAGCACTTGCTGTTACGCTTGCTGTTCCTGCGCAGCGTACTCACGGCATGTTGGGTGCGCAGCTTCTGCGTTACCTTGATGTGGTTGTTGGTGCTGCTTGTGCTTGCTGCAGCGTCTGAAGGTGCGACCGCGCCAACAGGCGTGCGCTACATGCTGAGCGGCTGTTGGGTTTGGGCGGTATTGAGGTTTGAAACGGGAGTTGTGGTTGCTGATTGGTGTGAGGCTGTGCTGCACGTGTTGTTGCTGTTGTACGATTTGCAGCAACAACAGGCAGTTGGTGCGCTGACGGTGCTTGGTAGCTTGTGATAAAGTTGCTTTGCGCGTTGCTGTGTTACGCCTCTCTTGCTTGGTCAGAGCGGCAGCAATAGCTAAGGGCACGTCCGGCTGGTTCATTTGAGGGCAGTTGGTCTGCTACCAGGGTTAGGCAGTGTTTCAAACACTGGCAACTTGTCAGCGAAAACACTATGCCTGTTGCGAACGGGTGTGCCAGCGCATGCACATGTGTAGACTGTTGGTTGTAGTTGCTTATAGAAACAGCTGGGAGCGTGACTGCACGCAGCGTGGTCTTGGCATGCAATCAGGGCTTTTGTATGTGTGTTAGGGGTTAGTCGTATTAGCGGATATCATCAGGGCTGTTTTTTGGACGACTAGTGGGCAATGAAAGGCGCCGGCATGGCACGCGCGTTGTTAGTCATGTTACTTCTGTTGTTACTTTGGTGCTGCAGCTGTGGCCGGCGCTGTTTTGACCAAGGGTGCTCGGGAGTGTGCTGACTGCTTCCAGCATCCCTTTTCTGTGTTTTTAGCTTGGTGCTTTTGCGGTGTGGGAGAGATCAGAGGCCTGCTTGGCTGCTTGACAGTGTCAAATATAACATGTCATACTGTCATAACATGTTATATGGGTTCGGCGTATTATTGCGGGCTCGGCAGTATGCACAATACGACTATGTGCACAAAGTCTTAAGTAGTTTGTTTGGGTGCTTTCAACGTGTATGTTCAAAGCACACAGCATTACAGCAAATGCTCTGTGTGCTGCGTTGACTCTGTGCTCATTTGGGGTGGCTCATACCATCTAAGATGGTGACTGGACCCACATCTCTCATTTATTTGTTATTTATGGCCAGCTGTGGTGTCTGGCACTCAAATCAGACTGTACTTGGTGGAGACTTTGGTGTTTGCTTTCCTGCTTTGATGTAGCGCTACATTGTCAGCATAGCCTGCAGGTGCAGCATGCAGCAAAGAGCATCGGCCCCTGGGCTTACATGTTTGTTATGCACTCTGCTGCTTTTGTGAGCGGTCTAGGTTTTTGGAACGTATTTGGATAGACTCCTGGTGTGGCTTTTGGGGATGTGCCCAAAGCAAAATACGCCAGAGGAATGAGACAAAACAGTCAGGGCAGCAGCAACAGGAGAGGCTCTCAGAACACAGAAGCACAGAAGCAGCAGCAGCAGCAGCAACGCTCAAAGTTACTGCGAAGCTGGTTTGTGAGTGTTGCACTTGCTCAACTGGAACAAGACGTGCGCGCGCTGAATGTTTGCCTTGGCTTTTGCCTGTGGTTTGCTCGCTACTGTGCCAGGCTTTTTCAGCAGTACATGTTGTTTGAAACCAGCCAACACTTGGTGCAGTACATTTGCCAGCAGTACGATTGAAGGCAGTCAGTTGTCAGCAGCGCAAAACGCAGTACGATCTGGTGCAACACAATACCTGATCGCCGTTTGAGTGAGTATGGCGATGGTGCCAGAGTGTGAGCTGCGATATGCCTGATTCAGTCGATTTGTCTAAAGTCTCCGACTGCCTGATGGTTGTTCATCTTTTGCTGTGGATTGCCCGTGCTGATCTGGTTGGAGCCAAGGCAACATCGCAGGCTATGATAGGAGCGGTCAGAAATACCGCAGCGGTGCAACTGTTGGTGAACCCTGGATGATCTGGCACGTTTGAGTAGGATAAGGTGGAGTCCCAGTGTGCGAGTGCTGCAGGGCAGGGCGCAGAATGATTGACGCGTGTGTGTGTTGCAGCTGCTGACATGTCGGCTTATTACAGCTGCTTTGCTTGCCCAAAACGGGCTGAGTTGATTGAACGTTGGCAGCTGTGCACATGTGCTGCGCAGGAGACAGTGTCATTCCGCAGCCACGCTGCATTTTAGGTTACTACAGTTTCGAGCTGATACTTGCCTTGCCTGGGGTCCTGTTCGCATTGTCACGGTCCGTGTGCTTTCGTGTTATGTACTGCTGCTTCGCACATATGACTTGCCTGTCCTCTGCTTCTCACACTTCTTTTCTCCTGGTTCTTGTGTCTCTCTTTTGTGCTTTGTCCTCCCTGGTGTTCACTGGTTGGGTGTCAACCTGCCTCGGATTACACCAGTGGCTTTGTGCATCATCGCCACTTGCACTGACACACCATGCACACAGACACGTTTGACACCCGCTTTGTCACTTTTCACACCGCCACTGACTTTGCGCACATTTATTAGCAGTAGTACTATTCACAGGATAATCAGCGTTGTCAGGAGGTCAAGAAACAAGGACACAGCACGCACTGCACACATGCTGCACCCTATACCATCGCAGGGTTATATGGCTGCATTGGCAGCACTGTTATACACCCTGTTTGGCACCGCGTATGTGCAGCATCCATACCAGACTGCTGCATTTTGTAAGCCAGACTGCTTCATACTGTTTGCGTCGTCTATGCCAGACTGTTGCTTGTGGTTTGTTCAAGGGGCTCTTGTTTACGTGTGGCCAATATTATGCTGGCACTGCGCACAAACCAGGTTTCAAAGGGATTGTCACAGAGCATCGTGCATGACTGTGGCTGGCAGTATATGCACCTAAGCTTGCTAAGTTTCGATGCCGGCACTTTAGTAGTTGCTGTGCTTACGCAAGAAGAGCAGCACTTAGCTGTGGCTGCCCTTTCTGCTGCCCAGTTGGTTGAGGTTTTGACAAAACTTCTTTGAACCCTGTTGCTTTCAGTGTGAATGCTGCATCGTATCCTTCTACACAGCTCTTTCAGAGTCATGGCAATACATTAGCGGTGTATGGATGTCACAACGCTGGCAGATATGCCAGATGCAGCATGTCAGCTTGGAGTGGCATTTTTGTGTACTGTATGTGGGTGTTGAGAGTATGCGGCAGCTTGCAAGCAATCAAAGCGTTGCGCAAGCTGGTATCTGTCATGTGCTTGTTCCAGAATCTAGGGGCCTGTGTTGTATCATGTGTTAGTGCGGCTGTTGGCTGCGCTGCTTGCGCTGACGGCGGGTTCAGCCACTGTTAGGGAATGCACGTTGTGCTAGTGCTGCAGCTCTGCGGCTTGTGCACGTGCTTCTCTGCGGTGTGCAGTTTGATGCGGTTAGTATGCTTGGGCATCAACAAACAGCGATTGCATAGATGAGCCCTGCCTGTGGATCGCATGGCATACTGCTGCACCTACTACAATCGGTTTGCGTGTGGTAAGGCTGGTTGTGTGCTGGTGTGCCTGTGTCGCTAGTCCTTGACACGCCAGCTGCCGGTGTCACACTGGTGTGCAATTGGTTAGCTGTTTTTGTGCCGCATCAGGCGCACATGGTGACTCTAGGCTGCGGTTGCTTTGTTGGTGTTGTGTTAATGAAATCTGTCGTTTTGCTGGTCCTTGCAATGAAAAGCGGCTGCAGCAGACTTGCCTGGCAGGCATACATGTTGTCACAGCATGTTGTATGTCGACACGGAACAACACACTTGCAAGTTGCAAGCTGCCAGGCTGGTCTGTCAGCCTTTGTTACGTAACGGTTGTGCGTATTATAGAAGTTTGTCAGCTTGGCATTCTCGAAGCTCTTGCCTGTGCATCAACGACAGCTGTGGCCGTTTGCTAGCCGCATGTATGGGGAGGTTTAGCAGAGGTATCGCTGGCATGGAGTTGTGCGTGATCATCACGCCCCCCGGGGGGGGGGGGGCATTGCGGCGCAGCAGGAAATTGGTGTGCATGTGTGTGCGTATTCTTCGTGTGGAGCTTTGGTGTTTGCTTGTTGGTATGCACATGCAAAGTTAGCAGCTTTGCTGATGCGGAAGAGATGTGTCATGCCAAGATCGGTTCAACAAAGTCAGATATGAGGAGCATTACCTGTACGTGTTTTGTGTGCCTGTTGGGACTGCAGCTGCAAGTCCTTTGGTAGTTTGCAGCGAGCTGGCTTGTTGTGGTGGTCACAAATCCAGGAAGCTGCAAGCCATCACTGCTGATATTTCGCATGCAACAGGCTGTTGGGCAAGTCCTGGTACTTGCGAGCTGCCAGGCTGGTGCAGAGAGCAGTGCTGCATAATCCGCTGCGCAGCAACATAGGCTTCTATGGTAACATGACGGAGCAATAAGTAGTCGACAGACAGCTGCTGTATATTCAAATTCTGCCAGGTCAGCGTCACTGACGCAGGCTGCTGCTGACAACTTTGCACGTTACTAGCCTTGAGCCCGCTCCCTACGGTCGCTTGGGCTCAAGGCTTTGCTTTGTGGCCTTCGGCCACATGTGGCCTCCGGCCACAGGCCTGACTTTTGCACTGAATAAGAGTTTGCTGCACCGGCTGCTTCAATAGCACAGCACCTGCAGCTTGGATGGATAGCAATTGAAACAGCAGAATTCGTGGTCCCCAAGTGAATGAGGTGCTGCTGGTGCAGCATTTGCAGTTGTCGTGACATCAACAGTTGCTGCTGCTGTTGCTGCGCAGCATGCTGTTGCACTGGCTGTGGGGCGGAGGCCTGAAAAGTGCCGCTGCAGTAGGTCCCATGTGCTGCAGTGGAGGCTGTTGCTGCTGCACCTGTGGCTGAGGCGATACTTGCGCTGCTGGGTAAACCCCCAACAAAGCTGCAAGTTGTTGAGGAGTCGTGACGACTGTGCGTGCTGATTGCAAGATCTGCTGCTGCTGTGTGGATGTAAAGAAGTTAGCAGTACTGTGAATGTGGCACAGCAGTCACTTAACCACTTTGCGTGAACTTTGCGTGAACTGTTTAGCAGCATCTTGGACTGGTGTTGCTGCAGCATGTGTGGGAATGCCACCACTCCAACAGTGCATGCCATGCACAGCCATTGCTGCAACCATTGCTGAGGAACCGGCACTGCTGGCAGCTGCTGTTGTAAGGCCCGTATTTGCGCTTGCATCTGCCGCAACAGGGCTTGCACCTGCACATTGTTTGGCGGCAACAGCAGCAGAGGCTGCAGCTGTGCCAGCAAGCGCTGCGATGCTGAACATCTGCGCCTGAAGGGTCTGCCATAAGGGTGGCTTATGACCTGCTGGAGCGCCTGCGCTGCTTGACCATTGGCACCAGGTTTACTGCTGCTGGGCAGGTGTGTCTGTCCAATGGCCGGCTGTGTCTGTAACTGCTGCATAGCATGTGTTGGCGCCGCTGCAGTGCCTGCAGCTGCGACTGCACCTGCAACCCAAGCGCCTGCCACTGCAGTTGCGCAACCTGAAGTTGCCGCAGCGTTCAACGCTGCGGCAGCTGTGGCAATTGCAACGTCTGCAACTGGGCCTGTAGTATAGCATGCAGTTGCTCGCTGTTGTTGTTGCAGAACAGGAACTCAGTGATTGCCAATGGGGCAGACTCAGGTGGGACCTGCTGCTGATGTGGTTCCTGCGCTGCAGCTGGCTCCTGCGCAACTGCAGTGGCAGGCGCTTGGGTTCCTGCCCTGGCTCCTCCTCTCCAACAGCTTCTATCCTGGCTATCAATTTGCTGTGAACTCTGCTGCCGTGATTATGCGAGCAGCGGGCTTGGTGTGGCAGCAGCCCCTTCTGTTTTGCAGCACCTTCTTGATTGCACCCCTTTGCAGCACGCACATCCAGCGCCTGAAGGTGCCTTTGGGCTTGTATGATCATCATTACGGTAAAATAAAACATCGCGAACCCATCGCAGCGCCTGGCTCGCCCTCTTGCTGGCGCCTGGCGTATCATTCGTGGCTACGCTCAGCTTCCTGCCTACAACTCTCCTGATATGATCCTGAAGTAAGTGTTCATACATTTGAGACAGGCTGCAAGCTGAACAGCACCAAAGCGGCGTACAGTAGTGTCGCTATAACCGCTCGTATGGCCACATACAGCCCCAAGTCTCGATCACTTGCAAATAATCACAAAAGCAAGTAGTTCTGCAGGATCCAGACGGGCATGCGACCACAGCTGTCGCCCTGAAACTTTGAAGGCCGCGGTTCTGCTGTTACGGACATAGACTGACGGACGGACGGACACTTGTCCCTTAATGGAGTAGACTAGTGGTTACCCGTGGCTCCGCCACTCGCATCTGGCACGGAAGACAGGCATGGAGGCCCTCAAGCACACTGTTCCAGTGCCGAGTGTGAAGCTCAAACCCCGATGCCCTGGAACACCTCACGATACACAACATTCTTAGTGTACACACCAGCTGCAATAGCCGCAGTAGCTGCACGGAAGCCCCCAACCACCAACACCTTGAGGGCACTCCAGATGCCAACCCGCGAGAAGGCAACATACAACTGACCATGCGAGAACACAGGGCGAGGCAGGTACACAACTGCTGCCTTGAGGGTCTGCCCCTGCGCCTTGTTGATTGTCATGGCATATGCAACGCGCACTGGAAACTGGCGCCTGCACATATCAAAAGGCATAGCCTGTGCATCAGAGGCTGCAGGTTCAGGCGTGGCAGCCACACCACTCGGCCCTTTGCAGGGCCTGTGGCCACCTTTGCCTGGATGAAGTTGTCCATGAGTTTCGTGACCACCATGCGTGCGCCATTCGCCAATCCTGCAGACATGTTGCGCAGCAGAATGATAGGGCACCCAACGTGCAAGCGCAGCTTGTGTGGCGGCAAGCCAGACATGCGCAGAGTGTTCAAAAACTCTGGTGGATACAGGTGACCTTGTTGCTCACAGCGCACCACTGAGTCAGCACTGCTGTACACACGGCTCTCAACCTGAACACCGTCAGGCCGGGGTGCACACATCCTTGCTGTCATCAGATCATTCACTGCATCAACATCATCATTCAGAGGCGTAAGGATCGCACGCTCCACAATGTACCGCTGTCGTGCAGCATCACCGCTTTGGCTGTCAATCTCCCCATACACAGCATCTATCAATTCCTGCAAAGTGCCCTCTTGCTGCCCTCCGCCACACACGACCTCATCAGGCAGGCGTATGTAATCCTCGCCTACAGCAGCCCATGTGGGCTCGGTGCCCTCGCCCACGCGCTGCAGCCAATCTGCAAACTGCTGCCATCAGAGTTCGCACACGCATATTCTCATGCAGGCGGTGCACCACAATGTGCGGCCACAGTGCAGAGGACTGGTTGAGTGCAGCATTGACAATCTGACCACGTGTGCCGCGCGGCACCACAGGCAGCACCTGCCTGAAGTCACCACCAAACACCACAACCTTTCCACCAAACAGCTTGTCCTCATTTGCTGGATCAACACTCCTCATTATGTCGCGCAACATGCGATCAACAGCCTCAAAGGCATGCCTGTGCACCATGGGCGCCTCATCCCACACAATCAAGTCTGCAGCCCTCAGCAGCTCAGCCATAGCACTCTGTGCAGACACATTGCACGTGGATTCTGCATGCAGACGCGCTACAGGAATCTTGAATGTGGAGTGTGCAGTGCGCCCCCAGGCAACAGCAGCGCAGCAATGCCTGAGGATGCACTTGCAAGAGCAACCTTGCCTTCTGCACGCACAGCGCACAACAGCGCTTCGTACAAAAAGGTCTTGCCTGCCCCACCCAACCCATACACAAAAAACGCTGTGTTGCTATCCTCACCCCCGCCCAGCACAGCTTGCATCACAGCATCATACACGGCACGCTGTGCGGCATTCAGCTGCGGCAGCAAGGCATCACGCTTTGCCTGCTGCTGCCGCACAGGGAAGCGCTGCAGCTGCTCGGCAACAATGCCTTGCTGCGGCGCAAATTGCTGCTGCAAAGCTGGCATGCCTTGGATGTCTGCAATGCTCTTGCCCATCTGCCGCAGCAAGCCATCCAGAATCCACAGGCACTGCTGCTCTATCTCCTCATCCAACTGGCGCGCAGGGAGCACCCTGCGCGCTGTGCGCAGCAGATCATCACACAACGCACCCTTGTAGTCATTCCACAGTGCAGCAGCATCAGCCACATCATTGTATGCCAAAATTGAGGCAAACATACCCCGCATGCAGTACGGCATGCTCTGCCCAGCTGCTTCCTGCATGCACTGACGCCACTCCCCATCATCCTGCAGCAGGCCGCGCGCCGCGCATGCCTCCTTAAAGGTGGGGAAGGGCTGCTCATGCCCTGGCACCCTGCGCAGGTCCTCAAAGGAGATTGCGCCAAGCACATGGCAGAGCAGCAACCGCAGGTAAAACCTCTCGCCTGCACTGGGATGCACACTATACATGCGCCCAATGGGTGTAAAACCCTGCTGTGCGCGCTGGCGCTGCCGCCATGCCTTGTCACTCGCATTCCACACTGCAATGCTGGGCAGGTCATGATACAGCGTACGAAGCTGTTCAGGCTCCACAGGTGCAACACCACCAAGCGCCGCATGCAGATGCATGGCAGCCTCATACACCTGTTTCGCACTGCTATTGTAATCAAACCAAGCTGTCAGCTTTGTGATGGCAGGTCCTGCAGCAGCTGCTGCCTCCTGGCCTTCCTCAAAGTGCACAACTTGCTCACCAGGACAGTGCACAGGCAACCGCACAACATTGGGCTTTTCCTGGTGCAAACTGAACGCAGCGAGGCGCCAAGCTGCTTCAGACGCTGACACATACCTGCCATCAACAAACTGCTTGATTTCATCGGGAGGTGCTTGCGCAGCACCTTGCCCAGCAGCAGCACCACCCCCCTCCCCACCACCTGGCGCTGCAGCCACACCTCCATCAACATCAACACGCTGCAGAGAAACCAAAGCACGGTCATGGCCCTTGTACACGTACTTGTACAAATACTTGACAGCACTGATGGACGTGCACACTTCAACGTTGATGTGGCAATGGTACTTCAGTGACAGCCAGGGGTTGTAAGGCACCACCCATGAGTTGTCAAACGTAAAACCTGAGCGGGTGAACTCAGCCCCAGCACGGCGCCGATACAGCGGGTACCCATCCACAGCATCACATGTCTCCTCACGCAGGTCCTTGGGGAAGCCCTTGGAGCACACACCGTCAACCATGCATGGGCAGCTGGGCCTTGCAGTGCCGCAAGGGCCATGCAGCATGTGTTTGGTGACAACAGCATGCAGTTCAGGCTGCAGCACTGGGTCAGGCAGCTCTGCTGACACGAAGCGGTCATAATCATCGCATGTGCGCGGCTTGTCATCTGTGTGCAGGATGATCAGCAAGTGGGCATGCGGCAGGCCACGCTTCTGGAACTCCACCACATAGATGCAACCTACTGGCTGCCCAAAAACCCACTCATTCTGAATGTCATTCAACAGTGCCTGCAACTTCATCTTGAATACCCTGTTCTGAATGTCAACGCGGTCATTTGAGTTCTGGTTAGCATGCAGAGCCTGCAAAATCTCTGGCCAGTTGGGGTTGCAGGTCATTGTAATGAACAGGTCTGGCTTGTGCAGTGCGCGCACAATGGACATGGAGTCCTGGTAAAGTTGGTGCATGTTGCGAGGGCCGCCAATGAATGAGGAAGGCAACACAACACGCCTGCCTACATGTGGAGCCTGCCCATCTGCTGCATGCATGTGGTCCTGCAGCCCCTGGTACAGCTCAGCTCTGATGGTGCTTTGGTTGAACCGCAACCAACGCAACCGCTGGCCTTCCATCACACAATATGAGTCAACCAAAAATTCTTGGTATAGGCGCTTGCCATACACATGCAGGTTGTTGGCAGCAGGCAACCTTTCATGCATTTGATAAGCCGCCCATTGGCGGGGTGTGATGTTCTGCTGCCGCCTACCATGCACTTGCTCATCACCTGCCTCGCCACCATCACCCTCATCATCACTGCCGCCCCCATCATCATTACCAGCTGCTTGCTGTCGACCAACAGGGGGTAGCGCTGCAAGATTTGAGCTCCACCCCCTCTCCCCTCGCGGATGCAACAACACAAAGTGCAGCGGTGTGAATGCAGGGTTGTCCTCCTTGATGAACACAGCATCACCATTAAACTTTACGGCCACTGCAACACGCTGTGCCTGCGGCTCATCACTATCACCTGGCATGAGACCAGCAACCTCGCTGCTGGTAGGGGCGTTGTACCGACGCATGTCACAGTCACCATCTACCTGAATCCCCAAGTACCACTGATCCATCTCTGCTGGATTCATCTCACGCAAAGCATGCAAAGAGCCGGCATAAGGGTTGCAGACAATCAGCATGTCCTGCAGGCTGCGCAGAGTGGAGGACCACACTTGACCTGCGCGGTCACCAGGAATCAAATTCAGAGCTGCCATGCGCTGCACAACCATCTCGTCCCTGTCATCAATCAAATATAACTGGCCAAAACGGCGGGGCATACCGTCAGGCGGGTTGAGTGCATGCAGCTGGTGGTACACTGACCCATTGATGGCCAGGACATTGGGGCCATGGCCGGCTGGTGGGTCTTGCAGGTTGATGCCAGAGTACGCCATCTGCAAGATGCAGTTGTACGCACGCAGGTTTCCCTGGAAGGTCTTGGCCTCGTTGTCGTTGCCAGTCATCAAGCGATGCAGCGGCTGCGGGGGAGGGTGTGGGAACTGCGTGTGCAGCAATGCAGCGCGCCCGTTGCTGCAGCACAGCAGGCCGCCTGTGCCATTACGGCGCACTTCCCGAGGCCACAGCTTGGCATTGCACTGCTGACATGTGCGACTGAGGCTGCCCACATTATGCGCAGCAGGCGCCTCCAGCGGCTGGGTGAGAGCAGCCTTGTACAGCGGCTTGTTGCTGACACGCTGCTGCTGCCGCTGCTGCCTGTTCTGCTCCCTATCAGCAGCAGCCTCCTGCTCACTGCGGTTGGCACGCTGCTGCTGCCGCTGCTGCCTGTTCTGCTCCCTATCAGCAGCAGCCTCCTGCTCACTGCGGTTGGCACGGTGCTGCTGGTGCTGTTGGCGCCGGCTGCCACGCTGTGCATCTGCGTTCTGCTGCCGGTTTTGCCGCTGTTGTTGATCACGCTGTGCACGGGCAAACAAATTCTGCACCCAATTGCGGCGAGGGGCGGGGTTTGCTGCAGGAGCTGCGCCACTGGCACCAACAGCTGCCACAACGACAGCAGCAGCACCGAGTAACATGCCTGCATTGCCTGCTGGACGCGCTTGCTGGGCTGCTGCTGCCGCAGCAGCACGGGCTGCCGCCTGTTCCTGCAAGCGCCGCTGCATAACCTGCAATGCATTCTGGTAGGCAGACTGCACAGGCTGCGGTGCAGTGAGCATGCTGGCAAGGAACTGTTGCTGCCGCTGCTGAACATTGGGTGGCAGCTGGCCCAATGGGTCCGTGGCAGCACCTGCAGGCAGGCAGGCAGGCAGGCAGGCAACATCATACATGAGTTGATGGAAGACATCAAGCTGAACATCAAACGTCCACAAATTGCTCTCATGGCAATTCCAACATGCCAGCATCGTTTGTTTTGCTTGCTGTGCTGCTGCTGCTGACGTACCTGGTGTGTGAGCTGCTGCTGGCTGAGCTCCATCTGTTGCAGGAGGACTGGCGAGTGGAGCTCCAATTGCAGCGGGGGAAACTCCCACTGCAACATCAACAATTGGCAGCAGGAATGGAAGCGTGTAGCGCAGCACACCTTGCCTCACAGTGACGATCACTGCTCTGCAAAAGTTCGAGAACACTGTGAAGACATCAGTGCCCGCATAACATTCATCCCAGCAAATCTCACCTTCCTCGTGTCGATCATCGCGATCTGCTTGCCTCGCAGCGTGCTGCTGCCGCTGCAGAGACGCCCTGCTGTTGGGTGTGGTGGTTGCTGCAGCCGTGGCAGTGATGGCCAGCAAGATCACGCTGATCACTGCCCACCACCTCAAGTACAACGTGTATGCATCATTCGAGCACCAAAGTCGTTCAGCGCTGTGCTTGGTGGTTACAACTGCGACGCATTGCAGGAACAGCGCTGATCGCAAGGTGCTGCATGTCACAGGTATGCGGTTGAAAAACCAAAGCGATTCGCGACGCTGCACTGCTTGTATCCACCGAGTTCCGCACACGCCCTGGGGTTCAAGGGCCAGGTCCTAAGCCAGGCTTCTGACTGACTGACGGACTGACGGACGGACGGACGGACGGACGGACCGTATTTCTTTACTAGTGGTTACCCGTGGCTCCGCCACTCGCATCTGGCACGGAAGACAGGCATGGAGGTGCATTGTGTTGTTCAGGTGTGTTACATAATAATAATAATCAATCCTTGTAAGCCATACCTTTCGGCATCGGCAACCGCGCCTCACCCACTGGGGAGGCGGAAAGCAGACTGATTATTCTCTCTATTTTCGATGATGGATTTGTGGTTTTTGAGGGCAGCGAGCAGAAACTGCTTGCTTTCATCAGTTTGCTCAACACATTGTTGCCAAACATAAAGATCACACACAGCTACAGCCAGTTTGAAGTAGATTTTCTCGACTTGGTTGTTCATAAGTGTATGGAGGATGTCTGCGATGCAGATGGCAGAGTGCGTATCAAAGTGCGCACACACCAAACGGTACTGAACAAGTACCTTTACATCCCACATTACTCTTTCCATCCACCTAGTGTGTTTAGGAGCTTCATCAATGCAGAGTTGATTCGGTATGTTGTCACTAACAGTGACGAACACTGGTTTGACTGCATGGTGCGCAAATTTGTGCACCGGCTACGCCAGAGGGGTTACCCTCAGCGTCTGCTAGCCAGCATCACCAACCGAGTGTCGTTTTCATTGCGGCACAGGTACCTGTCTGTGAGCAATAGCAGCACAGCTGCAACTGCGAACAGCAAGCCTGTCATGGTGGTGCCGTATGCACAACTCATACCTGAGCTGCGGCTGCAACAGTTGCTGCGGGGTGCATATGATATTGGCGGTGGAGATCTACATGCTGAGGTTTCAGAGAGACCGATTGTTGCATTCACAAAAGGCAGGAACCTGGGGTCATTCTTAGTAAAGGCCAGTCACTGACTGGCCGTTTTTGGGTGAGGTCACTGGCCATGTTGCCAGTGGCTCTCACCGTGTGTTCATCATCAAGACCTCATGGTTTGCTTTTGCAGTGCAGTATTGTACAGGGTTCGAGCCACTGGCAACATGGCCAGTGACCTCACCCAAAAACCTGCACCCTGTTGTTGTGTGCTTCTGATGGCGAGTATTTTGTTGATTCTGTCCGTGTTCACAGGATTGAAGCCTGATGAAGGGTGAAGAGCCCGAAACGCGTCGCTTTCCATGTAATACGACAAAACAGAGTCAACAATAGTCTGAACTTGTGTCAACAGTAGCTGTAGCCAGTCGCACTACGCTATTGCTTTTCAAAAGGCACTGGCCCACTCACACGCCAGGCTGGCAGCCAGCTGGTTCAGCCCCGCCTTGCTGACAGCATACAGACTGCCACTGCGGCCAGCCAGCGGGCCGCCAGCAACAGATGAGATGAACACAATCAGCGCATCACCTGTAGGCCTGCTGTTGCTGCTGCCCACCTGGCCTGCTGCTGCTGTGTCTGCTGCTGGTGGCTGCTTGCCTGCTGTGCCTGCTGCCAGCAGCGGCTGCATGGCCTGGCACAGTGCGTAGCTGGCCTCCAGGTTGGTGCCCATGATGCGCTCATAGTCCTGCACACACCCACGCAGGCAGGCAGGCAATGCACCTGAACAACGCTGCAGCAGCATTGGAAACGTTGCAAGACAGCGCTTGCTAGCTGCTAGTGCGCATTTGCAGAACGTGTGAAATGGCGCTGCTTGGCAGTATAATGCGTTGCTGTTGCTCAGATAGAGAGAGTAAATGCAAGTGGGACGAAATGCAGCGCTGGTTGCAGCAACATCCTGCTCGTTCCTGGCACATACAAACACCTGTGTGTGGAAGCATACACAGCAGCAGCAGCAAAATGTAGGTGGTTGGCAGCAGTTGCTACTGCACACATTGCTGCATGAGACATTTCTGTCCTGAACATATGTAAGCATGTGGCATTCGATAAATGCTTTTGTGATCTGCCACGGAAGCCAAGGCACACCTCCGCGCCAAGTCCCGCCAGCTCCTGAGCAATGGCCTTGCCAATGCCCCGTGTTCCCCCAGTCACCAAGCACTTTCTACCAGACAGGTTGAACCTGGATGTCGACATGTAGTTCTCCAGTACAGTTTTTTGCCTGAGCCGATATGGCACTGTCGTCTGTGATATTTTTAGATCTCCGATTGCAAGGAGCACAGGAGCATGGCAACTTCAACCTAATAGCATCAATGGACCTATGATATTGCAACGATACGTCGGTGGCACCGTCTGATTCAGAGGTGACGCAACCAGGGGACCCGAGAAAACCCTCGCCCCTCACAAGGCTTCAAAGGGCCACCGGTGCAGGCCTGGCGTCATTCCTTGTGCTTACGACATCATCAAGCGTGACGAGCTAGCATATACAAGAAACTACGGGGCTGTACTTGACGGAGAGCAACAGAGATGACCGCGACGGAGCTGAGCCAGGAGCCAGCGCATGCCCCCGGCACCCTGGTGTTCTTGGGCACATACACTGGTGAGCTCACGAGCACCCGCATGCTGCTCAGGCCAGCCAACGACGAACTGCTGCTGCTGGGCCTGCTTTTGCACCCTCGACCTGAACGTGCACGTTGCTTTTCCGCAGACTACTCCGTACTGCCCCATTATCCTTATGGAACGCCCTCTGGGGAGAACAATGGCCTGGTGGTGGCTCGTTTCAACCATGGCAAGCTGCTGCCTCTCCGCACAGTCCAGTGCCTCAACCCCGCATTCATGAAGTGAGTGATCATGACAACGCATGCCGACGCCTTGCAGCAGCGGAAGCGTACTTGCTGTTTGGGCTTTCGGTCGGTTGACCAGCACGTCCGCTGCAGCTGCCCTTGGCGCTGTGTGTAATATTTAGATTGTCGTTGCAACTGCTTGTGTGCATCTTTCATCACGAGCTGCTGTTGTGTCGCCTGCAGCAGCTTCACGCACTTGCCACGTGTGCAGGCCTGCTCCTGCAGGAGCTTCTTGGTGCTTGCAGCCGCTGCCCTTGTATTGGAGCAGTTGCAGGATACTTCTGCATCGAATCTTGAATTTTTCTGCAGACTGTGCATCACATGAGCCTGGCTGTACTGCTGCTGTATTGCTGCTGTTCATGTGCACAGGTACCACCCTCACCTGAATGTGCTGTATGTGCTCTCTGAGTGCATCGACCGCAACGGCTACCTGACAGCATACAGTGTGGACGGCCGCACTGGCGAGCTGTCTGAGCTGGGGCGTGTGGACATGACGGGCAAGTCCACCTGCTACATCAGCTTTGACAAGGGCGCACGCCACGCAGTCATCACCAACTACTGGGATGGCGTGCTCAACGTTGTGCAGCTGGACGAGCGCACTGGAGCGCCGCTGGGCGTTGTGCAGAGCCACCAGCAGACGCGCCGCGAGACCTGGCGCCAGGTGCAGGACCGCGCGGTGAGTTCAGCAGTGCTGGCTTGGACGGATGGCGCTTGATCCAACAGCTGCGCAGTGGCCGACTTATGCCAGGCAAGGATCGTTTCCAGCTAGTTGAATCGGGTGTAGTGTTGTCATCGCCAGCGTACCTGCCTTCCAATTGCAGCAACCTTACCAGCTGCAGCAGACATGTAGCTGCACTTTTGTGTATCTTGCTGTTGCCGCACACCGAAGCTGCTGGTTCCTGGCGCTTCATGCGCTGCTGGTGCATGAAGAGCTGCAGCCTTTCCTTGCATTAATCCTGCAAGCGCTGCCTTTGTTTCTGACGCGTTACAACTGGCACTGCCACTGCTGCTGCTGCTGCTTGCCACTTGCAGGACCACATGGCCAACCGTCAGGACGGCCCACACGCACACTGCAATGTGTTCCACCCGAGCTACCGCTGGGTGTTTGTGCCTGATCTTGGCGACAACTGCATCTACCAGTACGGCTACAAGGACGGGTGCCTGACCCCGCAGGCGCATGTGCCGCTGGGGCCTGGCGACGGCCCCCGCCACTTTGTGTTCCACCCCAAGCTGCCAGTGGCATTCAGCGGCTGTGAGCTGGGCAGCAGGCTGCAGGTGCGCAGGGGATGGTGCTGTTGCGCAGATCCCGGCAGTAGCTAGCTGCAGTATGCACATCAAGCGCATCGTTGCAGCAGTCATCGTTCATGTAGCAGCTGCGCAGAACAGCAGGGACTTGCCAGTGCTCGCCACTGCAGCAACACAGCAACTGAAGTTCAGCGCCTGCAACCTGGTAACCGCAGCTCGGCAAATTGCACTCAGCAACTGTTTGCAAGACATCCGTGCATCAGCTGGCAGTGATGTTGCCCTGCTGCCTGTCGTAACCTTGTCCACTGCTTACATATGCATCACCCTACTGCTGCTCCCCCTGCGGTCTTGCAGGTGTTCTCTGTGGATGCCAGCAACCCTGAAGAGGTGCGCCCACGCATCACGCCCCTGGAGAGCTACCCCACACTGCCCGAGGGCTTCACAGCCACCAACTACGTGGGAGAGATCAAGGTGGATGCTGAGGGCCGCTTTGTGTACGTCTCCAACCGCGGCCACAACTCCATCGCTGTCTTTGAGGTGGACCAGACCACTGGCAGCGTGAAGCCAGTCGCCATTGAGGACACCCTGGGCAAGACCCCGCGCCACTTTGGCCTGTCACCCTGCGGCCGCTACGCTGTGGTGGGCGACCAGGACAGCGACGTAGTCAAGACCTTCAGCGTCTGCAGCAAGAGTGGCCGCCTGGCACCAGTGGAGGGCGCTGACCTGTCCCTAAACTCGCCCAACTTTGTGCTGTTTGTGCGGCCACACCCAGAGGCTCGCGTGACTCACCCAACATACAGCGGCCTGACTGCCAGTGTGATGGCAGCTGCCAGCCACGCTGCCAGCGGTCACGAGGTGGAGCACACAGCAGAGGAGGGTATCCTGGCCCCACCCACTGCTATGGTGGCATGCAGCTGAGCTGGTGTGTACTGTAGGGGGCAAGTGTTGCTTAGGTAGGGACAGGCAGCAGCTACGCGAGACGGCATTTGCAAGTTTGGCGGCAGGGTGTCTGTGGTTACGAGGGTGGACGTCATCACTGAGGGGCGTGCATACAGCAAGTGTTGCTACAGCGATGTGCTGTCGTGGTAGCGATGTCATGCTGCTGTCACTGGCCAGGTGATGTGGTATGCTAGATGTTTGCGCAGATTGCACAGCTGCAATCCTGGCTCAAGGGTTGTATGCATTGCATAGCGGGCGGTCAGACACGCCTGTGTCGCCTGACGGGCTAAGCTATGGTGATTCATGCGACGGGGCATGGCAGTACGCACATCTCACTGGTGGCGGCCTGATGCTCTGCTTACCATGTATATGCTGGTGTTGGAGTGTCAGGAGCAGCGTGTGATTAGCTACAAGTAATGGTCAGGCGTTACTCCTTTCTGAGTGGTGGACTGGAACGACGCGTGCTTTTGGAACTGGCATGCTGTGTGCTTGTCAGAGCAAACTTATCAGGCGTGTGCGCTGCATCATGTGCAGCTGGGCATTCATCATCAGTGTGTGCTGAGTTGTAGGGGTTAGTTTAGAGAGGCCCCAGCAGGGCGCTGTTGGGTGATGAGCAATGCGGCCATGCGCCCAACTGAGTTGCCTGGGGTCGCTCTGCTGCAACCTAGCTTCGGACCAGGTGGTAGCAAGCAGTGGTTGTATCCTTGCAGCTGCTTTGGTGTTTTTCAATGTTTACAAGTGTGTTGTGCTGTGTGGTTTTCAGCATACCAGCCGTGAACTTCTCATGTGCATGTGCTGGCTGCTCACAGGTTGGTGGCAGTGCGTACTTGGGGCAGGGCAGGGTGGAGCACGGCAGGAGTGTCTGTGCGACGCAGCAAGCTTTGTACATGCAGCTTTGGGGGCACATGGAGCCTGCTGGAGATTGATTGTGCGCTTCTGTGTCACAGTAGGCGTGTTACATGACAGCTGCTTCATGATGCAGGCAGCCCACAGCAACGACGTCTTGTTGCAGGTACTAGGTCAAACCCTGTGGCTGTGGCAGATGGCTGGCGCTGCAGTTTTCGTTTGCAGCCCACTCCTGCTTTGCGGCTTTTTGGTTGGGCGCATGCTTGTTTTGCTGCTGGCTTTCCTCTGTACATTAAATGCCTCTGCCTGCAAACAGGCAGGAGGCAAGGCAGGCTGCAACTTGCATGCAAGGCAGCGCGTGACATGCGGTCACAAAGGTCTGCTGTCACATAGCCGGGCTGGTGGAGTCCTTGGCTTGCGCTGTGCAACAGGCGGTGACTGTACTGGTTTGCTATGGGCGCATCCTATGCTGTGTGCAACGACACCAGCAAGGCAGCCTGTCATGACTGTTGTATTAGATACAGAGATGGTGGCATTGTGACAAGGAGAGGCGTGATGCCTCTGCTTCGTGTGAAGGTGGTCTGCTGTAGTTTAGAGAACAGTGCAGCCCCGACATGTAGTAACATCAGTGGCTGTTGTGCAATCATCAGGCCATTCGCAGCGTGTGAACTGTCATGCGGCTACAATCACTTTGTGTGGTGTGTGTTAGCTGTGCTTCGTGGGTGTTCCGTGATCCAGGTCTTTCCATCAAAAAATGTTGTGGCACGCTCTTGCTTCACAACTACTAGTTGGGTTTGCATCAATACACGCCCGGTGAGGGGAAGCGGCCATCGATCACTGCCAAGTGACTTGGTCTGTTTCGGGACGTTTGTCGGACTGTTGTGTTTGTCCACATGATGTGTGGCCATCACTGCAGACAATTTGCTTTATAGATTGGTACAGGCTGCACATTTTTAGCGTTTGGGGCTCTGTGTGTTTCAAGTAGGGGCCTTGAGGTCCGCTTGAGCCCATGTACGGTATTTTTGAAAGTACGAACATATTCGATTGTTGCGTCATTCTTTATTCTGCTTTGCCTTCAAAGCATGAAGTGAATGAAGCACTGTCTGGCCTAAATATGGGTGAGACAATCAGTGGGATGAAGTAGGGTATGGGAAAGCAGAGCTTCGGCCTGCTTTGCCTGCCTTGCATGCTGGTTTTCCACCACTGGTCAACTCATCACAGACAGGACCAGTCCGGGTCCGTGGTACTACGACTGGGCCTCACTGGCAGTCTCTGCTGGTGACACTGGCCACCTGGTGGCACCTGGCGGGTGCTGCATGCAGGCATCACAGCCTCGTTGCCGTGAAGTGTAACACTTGGATCACTCTATCTGCAGATTGATTCATTCAGTCAATGATCGACTAAAAATTTGAGGTGTTGCAGACGCTGCAGTCGCGGTGAGGCAGTTGATCCCAAGTCAGCAGGGCCACCGTGGCCGTCGGGCGTACTACTCAGTACGGTACGTAGGCTAGTATGTAGGCTACAGGGCGGCCAGATGAGCCCCAATTGGCGTTTGCAAATGGAGAACATGATGTTACCCCTCAAAGCTCTCCACTGGATTCCATTGTCCATAGGCATCAGGAAGAACAGTTGCAAAGAACTTCTCCCCTGAAAGTATTCTGTTGATGTTCATATCCAATGTTAGTAGCATCATGACGGAATCATGCGGCATTGGTGACCATAGCAGCAAACTGTTGCTGTCACAGCCGGGACCTCCACTGTCTCATATGCAGAAATGCCATCCGATGCAAGGCTTGCAGGATATCTGTGCCACATAAGCACAGATGCACATGTGGCACCGGCCTTGACTTGACCTCATGAGGTCTGATCAGCCTTCAAGGCATGCCGTACCCATGGTGTGTTCGTTGGCGCATGCCACGCGGCGGCAAGCAGAAACATTGGCGGCGCTGTGGCACAGCACCGGCACAACTCGGACCTTAGCTCAGTTGTCGCTGCCATACTGATGTGAAACAAGCTGATGTGACGCAGACCAGCCTTCTTGTAGCAACAGTGTGCGACACATGTGCCTTGCACCAAACTAGCCTGGTGACAGCCTGGTGACCCACAGTCAGATGCTAGTGATTATTGACGAAACACATTGCAGCACGGCATGCCAACACCAGATGTCATTACCATGAAACGCGCGCATGCTGCATCATGTGATGGCAGCTAGCAGCTGCACTGCAGCAAGCGCTACGGGGAAGGCCTTGCCGCACGTCAGCCATCCCCCGCCACAGTCAAGCACTGGTACATCTGACCCATCTGACGCACCTTCACCACCCACATATCACTTGCAACACAACCAGTGCTCGTCCCTGAAGCCACACAGCTTGCCTCACAGCACCTGACCAGCCTGCCTTGCCTTTGCCAGCACCAACCAGAGATTTTGGGGAATTCTTAGCGCTGGCTCTAAGCTGCCTGCTGAGCTGCCAGGAATGGCTGGCTGAACTGTGGCATCTCTGCGCGCTTCTCCGGCTGCATGATGGCCGTCTCCAGCTGCGTGTACTCAGCCACCACGGCCTTCCACGCTGCGTCAGCTAGGGCGGCCTGCGCAGCCTCCTTGTCCTCAATGCCTGACCACAAGCAGACAAATGCAGGCAGCCAATGTTGTACGAGTGAATAATCTCACCACATGCTGAACAGGAGTCAGCAGCAGCAGCAGCAGCAGCAGAGGCAGCAGCAGGGCCATGTTATGCAGCTAGTGCACCTAGCTGGCGCTGCGTATGACAGCAAGCATAGCAGCATACACCTGCCAAACCCAGCTGCTTGCCAGGCTGCACATGCTGGCGGAATCTTCACAGCTTGCACAACATCGCATATCTGGCCACCTGTCTCCCGTGCACCTCCCCCAGGCCTCACCCTTGATCACCGCCTGCCAGTCCAGCTCCTCGCACACGCTGATGCCCACGCCGCTCCACGCAGTCAGCCGCCGCTCTCCCAGCGCCTTGTCCACCGTCTTGGGGGGCGGCATGACGGGGTAGCTGAACATGGCCATGGGGTACAGGTGCCCCGGCTGCTTGGCGCGGTTGATCAGGTTGCGCATCAGCTCCACGGCAGTAGCATCAAACGCGTCAGGGCTCCACACGTCATCCTTGGGCCTGAGAGCAGGAGCCGCAATGACAGGCCAGCACAGCACAGCACGTGATGAGTAGAGTAAGCGGGGTACTGAAGAAGTAAATCATGTGCATCGGGAGCAAGGAAATGCAAGCCAAGTGCTGGCAAGAGAGCAGGGGGCGGCTGTGGCAGATTGCTGCATGGGCTGTCGATCTGTGGTTGCTGCAGAGCCGGGCTGTGGCGCACACCTGTCACGACCGCCTGATGGCGCAATCCACACCAGCGTGCCGCCTGCGTTGAATGCGCGCTGCATGGCCACCAGCGTCTTGCGGTTGGTCTCCATCTTGCTGGCCTTGAGCTCAGGCACGTCGTCCAGGTGCTTCTTGCTGTGCACGCAGAACAGGTTGCGGCCCATGCTGAAGGGCTTGCACAGCGCGTCAGTCACCACGCGGTCGCCGGCCACATAGATGACGTCTGTGGCCAGGCTGTGGTGGCTGGCTGCCAGCATGTGCGCAAACACGCCCGGGTCGGCCTCAGTCTGGTGGTTGGCCAGCAGCACCACGTTCTCACCAGCAGCCAGCTGCTCCTGGATCTTGGTCCTGCAGGGGAGCAGGGGATACAGTACAGTGCATTATTAACGCAGGCCACACCTATGCGGCATCAGCACGAGGCCCAGAAGCAGCAGTGGCTGCAGCTAGGCGCACGTATCCCTGCAAGCGCCCCCCTCCTGCCTGCTCACCAGCGGTCGGCGTGGCCCAGCACGCTGTTGTTGAAGTCGATGAGCGTGCCCACGTAGCGCTGCCCAAAGTTGAAGTAGTTGTACGGCTCCAGCAGCCGCTTGTGTGCGCTGGGGAAGGTGTAGGGGTCCACAAACTGGTTGAGCACGCAGTCGGCGATGCTGCACTGCACCTTGGTGGCCAGCAGCTCAGCGTCTGGCGCGCCGCTGCTCTCCACCGCTGCCCTGTAGTTGTTGTAGAAGTCGACCCAGCCTGCCTGCAGCTTGGGGGGCAGCTTGCCTGCCTCCACCAGCTTGGCCAGGATGCCCTTGAACTCCTGAAGGGGGAAAAGCAGCACAGGATGGCAACGGGGGCATAGCGCATGAGCGAATAACACGTGTCAATTGGCATAAGACCGCAAGTGGCATAGCAGGGTGCCCTTGAAGTGCTGGGCGGGGGGGCAAAGGCAGCAGCGCTGGCGTCGACAGCAGGGAAGACACAGGTGGCCAGCCATACGTTACGAGGGCATAAGACCACAGCAGTGTAGATTTGGCAACACCAATTGTTGCGTACAGATTGCTGCGTGGTGATGTCGGTGCCGATGCTGGCAGCAACAACGCTGTTGCTGCACCAGCGCCATGCAGTATTGCTGCAGGTGCTGTGCTGCCTCCGTCACAAGAACAGCAGGAGCTGCCCTGATGTCACAACCCTGCATTGGCACCTGACACAGCGCTACACTGTTTAAACTACCACCAAGCAACTGTACAGCTTGCACTTGCAGCTGTGTACAGCTCCTCAAGAACAAGAGGCGTCCTGTTTCATCCCAGAACAGCACGCTGCAGCCACCAGACTGCTGCTGCTGCTGCCGCTAGCATGCAGCTAGCCTGACAGCATAGCGCTGCCCCTCATCTGCGCATGTACCGCCGCAAATGCCAGCACTGATAGTCAGCGCACGTCTGCAGGCATCCCATCAGCTGCTGCTGCTGCTGCTGCTGCTGCGCTGCTCACCGCCTCTGTCTTGGGCTGGCTCCACATGGGGTTGATGAACTGCAGGTTGGCCAGGTCGGTGGAGGCCTTGGCGGGCGCGGCTGCAGCAGCACGCACCACCACGCGGCCGCTGCGGCCCTGCTGCACTGCGCGTGCCCGGCTGCTGCTGCGGTTGCAGCGCAGCTGCCTGCTGGCCTGGCAGGGGAGTGCCATGCTGCTGCTGCTGCCTCACTGCTGGCAAAGACACGCGACGAGCCTCTGCAGCCAGGACGAATGTAACATAAGCCAGGAGTCAGGCCAACAGTGGCCGTGTTCTCCATCATGTACATGCCTCAGCTGATGTGTGAGGATTGCTGCGCTGATGTGCAGCAGGTGCTGCTGCAGCAGTAGGCTTGCTGCAGGCTGCTTGGTCTGACTGCTCCAGGCTCATTCCTGTATCTGTCCCAAATACAAGGGATTGCAATTGGCTGGGTTGCATGCGCGGCTGACCATCGCTGTCGCAGCACAGACGTGGGTGGGTGCCTGAACACACTGTGCTGCAAGGCCGTGTCAGGATCAACACTTGACGCCCACATAGCACAACAGCTACGCCACGCCATTTTGAAATACTCATAACCACGATGCGCATCAGTCTGGCGTCGAGGCTACTCACTAGTGAGTTATGTGGTGCAGCACGGAGCTTTCCGGCTTGATCTCCCCTATAATTGGCGATAGACGCAACAATTAGTGTCGTGAGCCGCAGCATGATGCCAATGAGGGTCCGCGTAGCATAACATGGTAGTGCCGATGCTTTCAACGCTCGCCAACATGATACGGGCGGCTAATACAGTACTTGCTGCATCTTATTGTTGAGAAGTTGATCCTCTTCCTTCCAGATTTGAACGCTTTGCGATGCCGGCGTGTAATTGAAAAGAGCGGCAATACACGGTGAAGCACTGCAGGACAGCTGCTGGCAACGCAATGCGATGGACTTCAGCAGACAATACTACAGCTACAACATATAAATGATTTTGAAGCACGGCTGCAAGTATTACTCGGCACTCTGCGCAAGCCAGGGCCTGACACCTGAGCCTGCTGCCATGCTGACTGTCAGTGGGCAGCATCCTTAGCTTCGAGGATCACGACCGCCACAATAAACGGAACAAGTTAAGTCATCGCAATACTTAAAGTGAGGCCTTGCATCAACGTGGTCAGTGCCATCGGCAGCTGCTCAGAACCGGCCACTGGCATCAGGCTGACCCACTGGGCTGACCCAGTGGGCTGACCTGCCAGGAGCGCTCCAGGTCAGGCTGGCTCGTGCCACGCCAGTGCCCAGCAAAGCCAGCACATCGCTGGTGTAACAATAATAATCAGATGACGAGGAGTTACATGGTACGCACAGGCAATTACGTCGCAACAGACAGACAAAAACACGTTTTCTGTCAAGCCTTGAAGGCTGCAAGCAGCGAGGCGGACAACACGCTGTCACCGAGTAAAGGGCGACCTAAAAAAAGACCTCTCTGTGCGACACTATCATGGCATGGCGGTGCGACAGAAACCCGCCAATGTACCTAGCAACACTGCTCAGCAGCGGTTGAAATGGCACCCTGTGCATGCATCGCTGTACATTGGCTGACACAACTTATGTGCCTTGAAGGCAGTCTTACTGTAAAGAGTTTGCGGTACTGGAAAAGGCAGCATGCAAAGCAGGTAAAGCAGGCAAAACTCCCCCATCCTGCCTCCCTCATTGTGCAACCCAATGCTGTCTCGCTTCGACACACATGCACAGCTGGCCCACCCACTGTAATGCGCCGCTGACTGTCAATGCTGAACAAGTTGATCATAGCTGTCCAGATCCAGGAGCTTCCGGGGCACCAACCCTTCTGTGTCCAGGGAGCATCAAGTAGAGGGCTGCGCATGCACGCACTTCGATATCTTGAATAATTACCTGAAGGCGAAGTAGAAAAGGCAGCGGCAGGGGGTTCGTCATGGGCTGGTACCCTCAGAGAACCTGGTCCTGCCGCCCGTCTTGTACTCCGGCTTGATGTCACCAAGATTCTTCGGTGACTGAACCCAGCAATGCATCCTGCAGCAGGGTACACTCAGCAGCAACACACCAGAACGAAAGGCATGCAAAATGGCAAAGCATTACTGCTGTGGATTACCTGGTACGCGTCCAGCCCACCCTACCCACCTCACTCACATATGCTTGGCAACAGCAGAGCACCGGTACCGGCGATGTTGCTGATCCAAACATTTCACAGCAGCAGATTACAAGATTAGTTAGTGACAAGAATTGCTTACGCTTGTCACAGGATGTCAGCTTGACACCCTTCTCTACAGTACTGTTTGCCATAAATTAGCGGACACAAATGTGTTCCCCGCCTGGGGTGTGGGTCTTACTGTGCGACGCTGCAATCAATGTGCTGCACTCAGCCCTGAGCACATGATGCTTAATTAATGCAGATCACCATACAATGACCCACTCAACCTATTATAACACGAACACGAACACGCATCCCAGGCACAGCTGCTGTGCAAGGGCAACAGCAAGTGTATCGCTTCTATCACAGGACTAGCTACATTCTGACTGAAGGGCCGTGTCACGTCACGCACCACCACCAACTCCACAGTGGTTTCACCTGCCTGATGTTGCATGGCAGACATAGTAGTGCCACTACACCGGGCACACATGATGTACATTGCTGAGTCATGCCTCATCTTCACAACCTTCAAAGCCGCTTTGAGCAAGGCTTGCTGCAGCCCGACTGCAACATTATTGACTGGCACAAAAGTTGCAACCGACACTGCTTTCTTCCATCCCAGTGAAATGCGGGGGAGTCGATGACATTGATGCTGTGGCTTGAGTGGGTGATACGATGATGATAACAACTGAAACACTCAGCGGCTACCTGCTGCCAACTTACTGATGAAGCACACAGCGCTGCAGCAGCACGGTGGCTGCAACCACATGCGCCGGTTGATGTATTGCAAAGATGTTAATGCAGGGTGTTATTGCAATGATGAGGGCAGACAGCAGCGGTTGTGCAGTCCAGGTGTGTGCATGCAGGCCCTGCTTCTAGCGGCTAGACCCTTGTACAGGCAAACCACACTCACCACAACTTCACTCACAGGCTGACAGCAGTCTGTTGCACCCCCAGCAAGCCTACCCCCACGCATACGCTCCACGATGCAGTTGCGTTGCTGATTTCACCATACTCCAGTTGTGATGTTGATGATGCGCTCATGATATCGTGCAAAGGAAACATACGTACTATTCACTGTGTCTAATACATGGCCGTGACCAGTACAAATATACTGGTGCGTCTGCCAGCAGATGCCGCGCTACATGTCTGAGCCCCAAGTAACGCACCAACCCATACCCACACGCCAGATACATTCGCACAGCCGCGATGTTGTTGCCCAGTCTGGCGTGCGGTAGGTCATGCAGCCACGCACTGTGAGCTGACCAGCGGCTGCAGTGGCAGGCCTGCCAGGCGTGCGCTCTCCTCCCACAGCGCTGCTGCCACCTCCCTGTCATACGCATGGCTGCCAGGACGTGCCGGCACCACCCTGTGCAGGTCATGGCCGGCATGCAGCAGCCTGCACGGGCAGCAAGGCAGGCAGCAGCAATCACTGCAACTGCTTCACACAAATCATGCACATTACCTGCAAGTACTCCCAGGTGAGACTGCTTCACACAAATCATGCACATTACCTGCAAGTACTCCCAGGTGAGACTGCTTCACACAAATCATGCACATTACCTGCAAGTACTCCCAGGTGAGACTGCTTCACACAAATCATGCACATTACCTGCAAGTACTCCCAGGTGAGACTGCACGGTACATATAGTGGGAGTTACGCATACAGAAATTATGTGTGGCTGCAGCGCACAGCTGCCGCTGTCACGCGCTGCTGTGTATCGCCATCTGTGCGCGCTGTGCTCACTTGCGCAGGGGCCAGTCCAGTGTGGTGTGTATGACGGTGTTCAGGGCCCATGCCTTTGACTGTAGCAGGCCACCTGCTGCCCAGTCATTGCAGATCTGCAGCAGCAGAGAAGCAGGACAACACTGGGAAAGTGATGGTGGCGACTGCATGCAAAGCAGTGCCGCGCTCTAGCCCAGGCTGGAAGTGTCAGCATGCACTGGGTGCAGTCGGCATGTCAGGATTGACACAGCTTCTGCTCAACCATACCACACTCAAGTTAACAGCAAGCTGGGGCAGCACATGCTGTGAGCGTCTACAGCATATAGACATGATCACATGTTATGCAGTGATTGCGCTGACACCAGATTCCTCACGAACCTGTGGCCAAGCGAACACGCCACGCGCGTAGTAGCGCAGATCCTCCTCTGCCGGCACAGCAGCAGCAGCACCTTCCTCAGCCGTGCCTCGGCAAGGCATGTCAGCCTGCCAGTCACACGTGGCCGCATGCAGCAGCACGCGCGCAGCGTCCTCTGGCGGTGCGTAGCATGCGTCGATCACAGCCTTGCCTGGCCCTCGATTGAACCTGGGGTTGTTGGCCCAGATGCCACTGCGCACTGCGCCCGGGTCGACGGCACACACCTGCACGCCCTGTGCGCCCAGCCTGGCGCATGACAACACGCAGATTGATAGTGGTGTGCTGGTCAGTTGTTTGCGTGCATGACATGTTCTGGCTGGTGCCATGTGGCAAGCCTGCAACAGTGTTGCACCAAATTGATGTGGAAGCAGTGCAGCATGTGCTGGCATGTTTGGCGTGTCTCACACCGTGGCACTGCATCAGAGGCATTGCATCAGTGGCACTACATCACAGCACAGCTGCAGAGCAGGAGCCAACAGTAGTGCAGCCGCGTGCGCACCTGCGCTGCATCTCAAAGGCTGTGTACAGGTTGGCCAGCTTGGTGTGCTCGTAGCAGCCGGCATCCCAGTCCTGAAACAGCGCGCGAACATCCCTGCAGGGTGGCAGCAGGCGCATACAGGAGCTGATGGTGTGACTGCCAGCCACAACAGCACAAGCACCTCAACAGAGCCAGCACGTCGCATCACCAGCAGATGCATGTTGTCAATGATGCGGATGCTTCCATTACAACGCACAATGATGGTCACGTTGACTTTGGCAATGACACCAGCAGTGAGATGTGCCGCCTCACCTGATGGTTGCAAACCTGTGCACTATGCTGCTCACAAACACCACACGTGCCGCACTGGCCGCCAGCTTGTGCTCCAGCAGCCGCGTCAGCGTGTAGGGGCCCAGGTGGTTGATCTGCATGTGACACAGGCAGGAGTGACACACTTGAACAGGCGCTGGACAGCGTACAACCACAGCGGTAGCTTGAGTTGAAACAGAAAACACGCTCACCCACGGTTTGCAACGCTTTGATGTGTGGTACGTTCTGCTGTGTGCTCTGCTGCTGCTGCAGCGCTACATGCTGCTGATGTAGTGTCAGCAGTTTGTGGCCGTGCTCTGATTTATTTATTTTCGCTAAACTTTAGATGGCATCTACAGCTTGCTGCTCCACACGTTGCCCACTGCATGAACCACTCGCCTGTGTGAGCATGCCCACGCCTTGCTTGGTGAAGCAGCGCTGCTGTGCGGCACAGGTGTGCCTGTAGCCGTTGCCCACGCCCGCGTTGTTGACCATTATGTCCAATGAACCGGGCCTGGCAGCCACTGCCTCTGCACAGCGCGCCACGCTGTCCTGGCAGGCCAGGTCAAGCTGAGGAGCCACCTCCACGTGTGAGCCGCGGTGCTTGCGCCTGCAGGGCACACGGTTGCGGGGGCAAAAGGGCGGCCAGCAGCATGGCGTCTTTGAGTTGCCCAGTGCTGCCAAGTGACCAGGCCTCAGCAGGCGTGCACTAGCAGGCTTTGAGACACGATGCTGCCAGCGGCGTGGTTCCAGTGCACGCTCGTGATAAAGGTCCCTCTCGCATACTTTTCAGCTTTGCTGTCGCTGTAGGTGCAGCTGACAGTGGCCAGCATTCACACTGCACTGCTGCTTAAGTATGACGCATCAAGCTGCTCACATGAGGGCTGCTGCCACGTCCTGGCCCTCGCTGGCGTCAATGGCGCCGATGATGACCGTGGCTCCTTGACCTGGTGCAGCAGCGCAGCAGCAACCAGCTGCCTGGTCAGCCACACAATGCGCAATGCACACAGCACTTGCAACTACCAAAGCAGGTCAAGCAGCATCGCAGCAGCATGCATGCACTTGTGTTTGCCAGCTGCAACAGTACACTAGAATCTGTCCGGTGCAAACTGCACCTGACTGATTACAGTACACAGCTGGCTGGACTCGCACAACAACACCAGGCAGTGTTGACCAGCGGCTGGTCAGCTGTACAATATGTGTATTGTAATCAATCAGCTGCAGGTGCTGGACAGATTCTAGTGCACTGTTGCAGCTGGCCGATGCCTGTGGCATGCAGCGCCCCACCTGCCAGGTGGTCAGCTGTGGCCAGGCCAATGCCTGTGGTGGCGCCAGTGATGAGCGCAACCTTGCCTGACAGGGGCTGCACGGCCTGCTGCTGCCTGCGTTCGAATTGGTGCATGTGCATGCAAGTCATCAACTGCCTGACACTGGATGGTAAGAGCACACTGCCGCTCGTCATGCACGCAATGCTCTGCGCATGTGTTCAGCGCATGTGCATCGTTCTAGCCTAGTAGGTGTGGGTGCAGGCCAGGCCTGAGCGTCTCTGTGCCGCAGGCAGGTACTTGCTTCCCTCAGTGGATTCCTGACAGTATGTGCTGTAAGCTCCAGGCGTCACTGACCACCGCTCTTGAAGTGGTTTTCAATACATATTGCTCTACACGGGGGTCCTGTTGTGTTGCTGCTGCTGTGCCAGGGTACTGGCGCTCCTGCTGGGTCCGCTGCTGCAGCAGGTGCACATGGGACAGAAGGCACACGCGCACCTAAGACGCTGTTCCGCAGCTGCATCGCGCATCTGACAGCATACAAGCAACCTATGCCCTTGCTTGCTGGGACGACCGCCTCTGCTCGCTGACTGTTGAGTTCGGGGCTGGCCCAGCATACTGCCTAGTCACTGGCCGTGCTAGCCGGCAGCTCGGTACTACAGCAACAGATTTATTCCAAGCTAGAACAAAAATGGTTTCTAAACTCCCCTTTGTGAGGAGCGCAGAGATAATCTATATGTTACGACACGAGGCGCGAGATCTCTGTACGGCAAACGTTAATAGTGACTATTATTGCGCTGCACGCCAGCTCACACGATTAACAAGACCTGCATAGTTGACAGTGGATACGCACGACTGGTACGCTGACACATATGGCGCTAGGGTTCGGCTGTGCAGAGCCAGCTCAGTCAAAGCTGAGCTGGTGGTCGTTTCCAGGTAACTTGGTGGCCAGCATGTGATGCACCATCCACACCGCCTTGACATATACAGGTGTCAGGCAGTAGTCTCTTGTTTGCAAGCAGCAGCAGTCTCTGCCCAAAGTAGCCCTGTAAAGCAACCGCGTGCTGTCAGGGATATATAGGGCTGGCAGAAAGCAATGCAGTGGCTGATAACGCTTCGGACCATGGATCCTCATCGCCATGTCATTTGACTGGTTTGGAAAGGGTAACAGGAGCACAGGTCAAATTCAACTGCATGCAACCACAGAATGGTCCAGCATGCGAATATAGGAGACCGCACGTACGAAGGCCGCGGAATATGGTGCAGGCTGCAACAACAACTGCAGCTGGACCTCAGGGTTTGGGTGTCACACCCACCGGGCCAGTGGCTGCCAAATCCAATGGTGTCTGCTAGGCTGCAAGCTGACAAATTTGGTGGGTCACAACGTATCAGACATAGTGAGACCAGCAGTTCTGGTTAGCGCACAGCTGTACGCACGCGTGCTGTCATTGCTGCTGCTGCAAGCTGGCCTGTGCAGCACGGCTGAAGGCCTTGCCGAAGACGCCGCCCAGCAGCCCCTGCCACAGCTCGTCAGGCAGCAGCCGCTTGGCCAGCCAGGTGGCCCTGCTGTTGCCCACATGGTACATGGGCCGCGGGCTGGCGCAGGTGGCGGCCTCGTAGATCACAGCCACTGCCGCCTCAACTGGCACAGCCTTCTCCTCGCTCCTCCTGGTCATCTCACTCATCTGCAGCACGGCAGCGGCGAGGTAATGCGCAGCAGACCATAATGCGGGGTTGATGTGTGCCTGGTACCAACCCACCTGCAACTGAACGGCTGCAAGACAGTGTTATGAAACGATGCCAGTCAACACAGGCTGGCACACGCTCTCTGGCTGCTGTCATGCTGCAACACCGCATCTCAGATGGGCCGGGAATTTCCCAGAAACTTGCTTAACTTGCGATGCATGAGACAACATCACATCCCCAGCTCACCCCATCGATCATGGCTCCGTACACCTCCTTTGATGCTGCAAAGAGCTGCGGGTCCACCTGCGTGGTGCTGCGCGCCCTGCCCTTGGCCCACAGGGGCGTGGCCACAGGCCCAGGCTTCACCACCACCACGGCCACGCCAAACTGCGCCAGCTCGTAGCGCAGGCACTCGCTGAACGACTCGAGCGCGTGCTTGGAGGAGCAGTAGGCGCTCCACACAGGCATGGTGAGGTGGCCAGCCTGGCAGGGAGGCGGCAGCAAGCAGGAGAGGCAGTACAGCAGCTGATGGGCAGTGCCTGCTGCGGGTACAGCAGAACAGCAGCTGCAGGTGGACTAGGTAGGCAGTCTGCAGTCGTAGCAACAGCTGGAGGGACTGACCTGTATGGCCTGCTGTGCTAGCGGTGCACAATGACCAACGCAGGCTGGCATCATGCAACACAGCTGGCATCATGCATGGCGGTACGCCGTTTCATAGTGGCAGGAAAGGGCGTTGCATTGTTACTGATGGCCAGCTAATCGCATGCACTCAAACACAGCGGAACGCAGGTGGTGCTGCAGAGCAGTCACCTACAGCTGCCGAGGCAGGGCAAACAGTGAAAACCACCCAGCCAGGCCCGTGCACCCACCACGCTGCTGACGTTGACAATGCGGCCCTTCTGCTGCCCGCTGCGCAGCAGAGGGATGAAGGCCTGGCTGGTGGTGACGGCACCCATGAAGTTGACCTCCATCACCTCCCTGCAGGGGGGAAGCAGCAGACGCCACCAAGCAGTCAGCACAGGCACGCAGACGCATGCTACATGCAGTTGAGCAGGGCAGCTGCAGGGCAGCAGGGCAGCTGCCCCTCTATGCCATGCGAGAGTGTCCTGCTGACGTATGCGCTGCCAGTATCAGGACGTGTGTGTGTTCAAACCAGCGGGTTGGCCTGCACCTGCGTTGTCAGCAGCATGACTGCCTGGCGCCTGCAACTGTGCTGCAGCAGCGCCACACCTGAAGCTCTGCAGGTCGAAAAACTCCACAGGAGCCACCGTGCAGATGCCTGCGTTGTTCACCAGCAGCTGCACGCCAGCGCCCTGCACTGACGCTGCCACAAGCTGCTGTGCCACTGCCACGCTCTCCTGCCTGCACACACCACGCATCACACAAACAAGCTTAGCAACAAAGTTGTTTGAAAAGCAAACACACCAAACTGCTGTTCAGCAGATGCAAAAGGTGTGTCAGGCGATGGGTCTGTTCAACACCTGCAGCTGGGTGGGAGTCTCAGCACCCACCAATGTTCCGCATGCGCGCCATAGAACGATGCACAACTGATGCACACTGCGTCATACACATATGCTGAGCACCTCACTCATGCACTTGAGTCTCAGTGCGCGCATGTCTGGCTACGTGGCACTCACGATGTGACATCCAACCGCATTGGCGTGATGCCAGCATGCAGCTGCGCGAGCTGCTGCAGGTCTGACTCAGACCTGGCTCCAGCAAAGACACTCCAGCCCTGCAGCAGCAGCAGCAGCAGCAGCACTGTGTATTGCTTGACAGAGATATTGCTGTCTGGAAAGCACCAGCAGTGCGCGAAGACTGATGCGCTCGCAGGAGCCTGCTGTGCATCATGTTGACTACTGCGTCATGCACACAGCCATGCTTCCTCCAGGCAGCTGGTGTGTGCTCAGCAGCGGTCAAGCTAACACGCCTCGGTCCTGTTGACTGTGTTATTCAGTGCATCTGCTGCCTTGGTGCTATGACGGCACCCTTGGATACACAGCATGAGGCTGAGAGCCAGAGCGCAGCACTTTCATAGGGCAGCGGTTGGCTTGGCTGTGTGTCTCACCTTCTGCGCAAGCAGCAGTGCAGACTCCCTGCCAATGCCAGTGCTGCAACCTGTGATTACTGCTGTCGGCTGTCCTGCAGCTGCTGAAGCATGCACAGCGCAGCCTCGCCTGGCCCTGGTCTGGCCGCTGCTGGTTCTGCGGCAACAGCTCCGGCCGCTGCTATGTGCACGCTGCAGCTGCATCTGTTGTTGTTCACTTGCCTATCTTCTGTTAACGGAACGCTCTCTGCTGATGAACACGATTGCCAGGCAACACGGTGCTTGGTGGCACCTCTGGTATGCAGCAGTAGCACCCTGCCTTGCACAAGACGTTTCGACGCGCTGGATCCAACCAACGGTACAATATATATTTATCAGCATGCACGTCAAGCGGAATGACAAGCAGCAGCACAAGAGGGGGCAGGCGCGTAAAAGAACTATTACACTAGGGTTCGATCGATGCAAGATCCGCCCGATTCCAACAGTGCACACTGAATCAGGGCATTGTCCGAGCAATGCTCAGTCGAAAACCTTGCAGTAAACCGCACGGTTTTTCTGCTTGGACTGTAATGTGGTCAGTCTGACCTAGGGTTCAGGCCAACTGCCAGTAGGGCCAGGTACAGCATACTATACAGTGACGGAAAATTGACCATTCAGCAGCTTTATGATACAACTAACAGTTACCAGTGTCCCCTTCCGCCCACGGCAAGCCCATGAAGCAACATTAGCTTTTGCCAAGAGCCAGTGCTACCGTGGTGACCAGTACTGCAGTGATGCAGAAAAAAGCTGTAGAGCTAGCAGTCATCCTGCTGTGGCAACAACAGAACTCCTCATAAAAAGCACGCTATGGCGACACAGGACACCTGCTCTTCTCAACCCTCTCTGCTCTTCAAACCCAGCACTTCATGGCCAGCGCCAACATTGCAACATTCAAAGCAACCATAATCAATAATCAGGATCATAATCAAAACTGCACAAAACTGTACAGCATGCATGTGAACAGGCAAATGCTCAGCTGAGGTGCAGCATGTACTGCTGTGTACAAGGTGACAGGCAGCTCTGTCAGCGCCCACGGAAAGGTGCTGCCTACATCAATGCCATTCACAGTGCACCAAAAAGCAAGACTATGTTGCTGGGTGTCTAACACAAATGAAATTTATGAAGCGACTGCCACTGTGGCACCCAGTTGACCAGCATCAATATCGCTACATTGCCTTCACAGGGCAGCTAGTGGTGAGAGGTTCACAGCAAGAAGCGTGTTGGCAACATCAGCTGTCCTGCTGATCATCAGCCTGATGACTCAGCCATGGTGACAAGCCTATGGCATATGCTCTCCTCCATATCATCATCATCAAATTACCAGATCAAGCCATATGTTACTACAGTGCTGTGCAGCGTCTGCCCATGCCTGACACGCCAGTTATCAAACACATCAAACAATCATCATACATCTGATTGAGGCACTATTAATCATTCACTTGCAATATGCACTGCTGCCCTGTGCGCAAGTGCTGTTGCGCGTGCTGCATGCATCACCCTCACACTAGTCCGAGCTACATGTGTTAAGTGCATGCTATAGCAAGCTAGCTAGCATGCCCAATGCATGCAGCTGCAAGTGCAAAATGGTCACTGCAGATGGTCACTGCTGTGCAAAAACCCGCCTAGCAGGGCAATAGGCATACCATATCTTGCACTGCGACGCACTGCAACGACCCGCACAGAACGCCCGCCGACAGCAGTGAATGTGTCACTCAAGCAATGGCATGTAGCGCGCTGTGCAGCCAAAGCGTATTTGGCAGGTATGCACTGGATGCTGTATGCGCAGCAGTGGACGGTGCATGCTCTGCGACCACCCACTGGTTCATGTCGTGCAAGCACAGGTAGCACCAGCCCAAGGCAGCACCACTGCACCTATAGGGGGGAGGGCGCTGCAAGCGCCAAGCGCGACATGCCCAGCTCCACCTCCACCACAAGGCAACCTTCGGAAACCCAAAACAACACGCGAAATCCCTACCACATGCATTCCAGCGCCAAACAAGCACAGCCATCATCAGACATGACCATCAAGCTGCCACCTCCGTTCCTGCTGATGGTACAGGCACATCCGTATGATACGGTACCGCATACCCTCCCCCCCTGCTGTGCCACGGTGTGAGCATAAACACGCGGACACCACCTGCAGGGCAATCACTCACCCATCCCACCACCTCCTGTTTCCGCTCGCTGCCAATCATCGGCATTTGAAACATTACCCATCCCCGCCACGTGGCTACCAAAATGGCGGCTACGGCAGCCTGGGGAGGCTTGCTACTGCTGCAGAGCAGTGCGCATCATTGAATAACGTTGAGCTCCTGCCCTGCTACTGGCAGTGGCTGCTACTAAGTTGCTGAGCTGCGGAGGAGCCACAGGGCTCTAGGGCTCAGCTGGCAGCCTCACCCACCACGACATGAGCACCTTGCGCTCAGCGCACAACATGCACGGCTCACAGCATGCACAACTATTGTGGAAGACCATGTGTGCTCAACACACACACTTGTCGCGCTGATCTAAAACATAGCTGCACCATCACACACCACCCGCCAGCCAGATCAATGCTCTCAGTCACTCCTGCAGTTCTGTCTACACTTTACACACTGCCGCACACAGCTCTTTATACGCTGCTTGCACCCGCTGCTGTAGCGTACAATGGCAGCAGCGGCTGGCGTGCTGCATTCTCACCCGCACAACCAGCGCACTGCTGCAGCAGCTTCTGCAGCTGCTGCCAAGCATGTACCTAGCCTGCTCTCCCACCACACCCTGTACGCGGCCACCTCCTGGTTCAAGGCACACAGCACCTCCCGTTATACACAGCTAGCCTAGCGCTGTGCCCGCACCAGCAGTGAGCTGTACAGTGAGCTATGCACCTCACCAATTACACAAGCGAACAACAAGCACCTGCATGCACACCCTACCAGCTGAAAGCCAGGCCAAAGCTGCGCCGGCACCGGCAGCCAGTGGACAAACACATCACACACAAAGCAACACCATTAACAAGCCCCCTGCCAGCAAACCGTAACAACCATCCTGCGGCACGACATACTCTCAACACCAGCACAAACACCGCTGCATGTCAACAGACGCGCGTCTGCAATCACAACCCAACCCACAACTACCAACATAGCATGCCACCGCACACCAGTTGCTCCCCAGCAAACACATCACGCGCGTGCGCGTGGGTGCAGGTGGCAGCGGATGCCCTTGGTGCCGAGTGTTTGCAGCGTGAGGAGTGTGCTCTCACGGCTGCGCACGCCCTCCCTGCCGCCCATCTCTGGCGCCAGCTCGATCTCAAAGTTGGCCACCATCTTGGCCAGCAGCGTGAGCACCTCCATCTTGGCCAGCGACTGCGCCAGCAGCAGCAGCGACATGAAATCAGACGGTGATGTGACAAGCAGCAACAGTGCTATCATTCACATGCAAGCGGGCAATACACAGCTGCTGACCAGCTGCACTGCACATGCTGCCGCAGCATCACCACATCGCTGGTGACCGCAATGTGCAGTGCCACACATCCACTGCAAGCACCACCACCCATGACACTGCTGTGCCACATGCGATGCGGCATCAGCTTGAGAACCCGCACCGACCCCCAAAGGTAGCGCAACCCAGAGCAGCTCTCAGCGCCACCCACCTGCCCCACGCAGTTGCGCGGCCCCTCGCTGAAGGGCATGAAGGTGATGCCGCGCTTGCCCCCACTGGTGTTGGTGGTGCTGTCGTACACGTAGTTCTCCACAGGCACGTCCAGCCAGCGCTCAGGGATGAACTCGTCGGGCTTGTCCCAGTTGGCAGCGCAATTCTGGATGGCAAACAGCGGCGTGCCCACCACTGTGCCTGCAGGCAGCTTAAAGGGGCCCACCGCCATGTCACGCCCAGCAACCCTGCAGCAGGCAACACCAGCAGCAGCAGCACCATACGCATTAGAATGTAGCCAGCGCCTACTGCATGCATCAGCCACGCACTCTGCCTTGATGCGAATACTAGCATAACATGCCGCCTGGCACTCCAGAAATATGTTGGGTTCGAAACCTTAGGATCCGTCTCATATTGTTTGTGACCTGTGACCTTGCACCCCAACTTGTCACGGCACCTCACACGCTGCTGTCCCCCCCAGCCTCAGCCGCGCACCTGCCCATCACCGAGACCACAGGCAGCATGCGCATGGCCTCCTTGGTGGCTGCGATCATGTATGGCATGTGCTTGAGGTCCTCCCACTCCAGCTCTCGTGGCGGTGGGCAGCCCGGCTTTGCCAGCAGCCCCAGGCTGTCCAGCTCCTCGCCAATCTTGGCCTGCACGCCCGGCACGCTGGCAATGTTGAACAGCGTCCAGCTGGTGGTGTGGCCAGTGGTCTCAAAGCCCTCCACAAACAGGATGCCGATCTCAGACAGCACTCGCGAATCTGGGATGTCAGGGTGCTCCTGCAGCACCTGCAGGGACAGGCCAGCAGGCAGGTGCACGGACGTCAAGACATCACCAGGTGAAAAAGCAACAGCACACAGCTGTTGCAGTACATCCAGCCATGACATACACCAGAACACAAGCTACTTGTTTGCACTAGCAGTGCCTTCACAAGAGCTGACTGCCAGCAACAGCAGCTTGCAGCGCCTAGCCAGCCTGGCTATCACATCGCCGCCATTACCAGCGCAGCGCGCTGCTGGTGGCTCACCCTGCACAGCTGCGTGGCAATGTCCTGGTCGTCAGGGTCTGGCGTGCCGCGCTGCTTCAACTCCCTCAGCAGCACACCCATCTCTGCCTGGAACATCTTGAACGCACAAGCACCTGCGCAGGCAGACGCAACAGCAGCAGGATGATCAGGCGTTGGTGCTGCCGTAGGCATATGCACCAGACGCTTGCGTGCAGCAACAGAGGTACGTGGCATGCTTTAGAGCAGGCTAGCGATGCTGGCAGTCGTGCATGATGCTTGCGAAAGACCAGGTTATCCTCCACTGCAATGCGACGAGCAGGCTGCTGCAGGACCCTGCTACTGTCAGCTGCCGCTCACCCTTGGCCCCGTTGCGGTGCTGGCCAGGGAACATGCCCCTCAGCGGGTTTGCGATGCGCAGCATGACCTCGGTGAAGCAGCGCGGCAGCACACGGATGAGGTGGTCGTATGCAGGCACGTCCTGAGACACGCAGTCGTAGTCGTGCCCAAAGCCCGCCTGAGCAGGCGAGAAGGACACAGAAGCGGCCGCAGGTGTCAGCTAATACAGCTGTGTGGATGTTGCTGAAAGCCAGTTACAAACGACGTACAACAAGGAGCGCAACAGCAGCAACACTGCAGGTGGGTAAATGCTGCCCCTGCCTGTGCATTACATTGTTCCTGCTGCTGCCGCCCCTGCAACATGTACACACGGTCGACGGTTGCTGTTTCTGCTGTCTTGAGGTATCCCTGCAACCCAGTTTTCACAGCGCTGCCCCCCCCTGCAGCATGCCTCACCAGGCCAATGACGTCCAGCGTCACACGCAGCGCCGCCTGGTCAACCTGCACACACACCAACAAGAACCACAGACATGTGCGTTAGCCACCAGCCGTTCAACGGCACGCGATACATCAGAGCCGCGTATGCCTCAACCCTTCCGCAGCACATCTGAAAGCACAGGACAGCAAGCACCAAACCAACAGTGTATGCTACACTCACAAACCACTACCCCCAAACAACATGGCTGCAGCTTTGCACGCAAAGGCCCTGTGCACTATCGCTGTTGGCGGGCGTGATCTGGTGTGGCTCCTGCAGCCGTGGTGCACTCACGTCAACAGAGGCCTGTGGGCCCAGTGCGTCCAGCCGCGCAATGAGCTGGTTTATGCGGCCCAGCACCAGAGGGAACTTCTTGCGGATGTTCTGCACGTGCAAAGCAGCAGCAGCAACAGCAGCAAAAACAGCAGCAAAAGCAGTCAGAAATGCACAGCAGGAACACCTTTCAGCACCACCCACAACAGGTGCAAGTGCCGGGTCCTCGTGAGCATGTTGGGCTATGTGCACAGGTAGCATAGCTGGTTCTGTTGCTGCCGTTGCATCCTTGCCGGAGCAGCACGATATGCAGGATGCTGGGCAGCACGCGCCCCTGGCCCAGTGCAGCCAGCCCCCCGTCCCCCCCAGGCTGCGCGCCGCACCTGCATGCTGAAGCTGACGGCGACTGCCTTGCGTATGGCCTTCCAGTCCTCGTCAGCTGCTGACGTCAGCAGGTTGGCATCCCCGTGCGGCGTGCACATGCGGTTGATGGGCGCGTACACCAGGCTGGCCTTGTCCATGGCACCCTCACCACGGCCCATGATGGCCGCCAGGGCCACGGGGTCGGTGACTATCAGCGCGTCCTGCCACAGGAACTTGAGGCGGTAGATGCCGCCATACTGGTTGCTCCAGTCCAGCAGCTTCCTGCAGGGGCAGGCAGGCAAGGCAGGGAGCAGACAGCAGCAGTGTGCATTGCAAGGAATTTTGAGTAGATCGGCCAGCTAGTGATGGTGGCTGCTACATGCACAGCCTGGGCGTAGTTGCTGCACAGCACTGCTTTGCGCTGCTGGAAGGAGCAAGGAAACATGTCGCGGGGGCAGAAGGCAGCAGTGTTGCGAAAAAAACAGGCCATGATTACTTGGGCGGGTCCTGTCAGCTGCTGCTGTTTAGGCTTGCCAGATTCGTTGTTTCTGCAGCCTCTGATGGCAGGGGAACAAGTGATGCGCAAGCCAAGCTGCTAGCAGCAGCTCCCTGCGTTATCAAATCGTGATTATGCAATGCATCTGCTGGGGTGAGCTAGCTGCTGGCCACAGCTTTCACTGCTTTGGTGAGGCTGCAATACCATGCTGACCAGCCACCTGGCTGACTTGAGAGCTCTTTCACATGAAGCTATGTATACAGCCAGAGATCCATGCTGCTGGCCGCAGTGTGCTGATGCTGGCTGTGCCAGGGTTGGGCCCCACCTGTGGAAGTCTGGCCGCAGGCACTCCAGGATGTTGCCCACCACGGGGTAGGCATGCTTCCATGGCCCTGGGATCTTGTTCAAATCAAACTTGGGCTTCCTACAGAGCAAGCAGCAGCACCACACATGCACATGAGGAGTGCTGCCATGGCCATGCAAGTTTGTCTGACTGGGCTGGGGCCAAAATGCTAGAGCTACCTTGGCCAAGAAGCTCAGGGGACCAAAAGGCCCCAGAGGCACCAGCAACGCTAATGCGGCATCATTGCATAATTCGAGCGCTGCTTGCTGCGGAGCTTGCATGTTGGCCTGTGCTGCTGCTGCACCGAGGTTACTACAGAGTGATGATGGCCGGCTGGCAGCATGAGGTGCTATCCCTCGCATAGGATCCTCAGTGGAAACCTGCATGTTTTGCGCTGTACGGCGAGCACGCTGCCTGCACCATTGCTGATCCGGCGAATGCTGGTGGGAAAGCCAAACGCCCAGCTTGTGCATAAGCCTGTGCGTAACCCCGGGCAACCCAAAAGTGCCTGATATCTCACCTCCGTAAGGTGATCAGCAATGCGATCAATACTGCAGCGATTGCGGTGACCAGCAATTGCTCGCTCAGAGAAGTAAACTGCTCCAAGCTGGCCAGAGCCTGGAGCACAGGAGCTGCCATTATTTAGAATAAATCTTTACTCTTCAACTTTTTAGAGGAGAAGCTTTTGCTGATCGTGCAAGTCCAGTTGGTTACCGGAGCCGGAAGGCAAGGCAGGCTCACCCGAGCCCCAGATCACTTGAGCTATATTATTCGAGCATTGGATCATCAAATGGCTCCTGACGCCGCTGTAAGCAAAGGTGGTTTGTCATGTACACGTCTGCACTGGCAATGTTATGAATGTTGTCCAGCCGGGCCCGTTTAGGTGGCTGGGGGCATGTATATTATCCATCACTCACACATGCTCCGCTTTCATCGATCTTTCGTTTTGGTCACTATTATTCAAGTGTTGCGGTGCGACGCGTGGCACTCCCGCCCAGCAATTGGGTGACCACATAGGCTTCGACCTGCCAAATATCAACAGTGAAATAAGCAAAAACATATTGAAGCAGAAAACATCCAATTGATCAGCTTCAGGGGTCACCACACAGTTGGCACTCATGGCCTCAGCCATGCCGCCCGCCCTGGGCTCCTTGGGCCTGGCCTCCGTGCCGGAGCTAGCTTTTGTCACAGTTATTGCAGCTGTGCTGATCGCAGTGCTGATGAACATGAGGAGGTGAGGAATGCACGGCTCGTCTGTTGTCACCAGGCCTGGTTGCGTAAGCTGTCAACAGAAAGAAATGCTGCGAAGTAAGCGACACAAGCAGGGTCTGCATCAGCTCTTGCACATTTTCAAGCTATGCGCAGCTTGGTTGGCGCCGCATACTCCCGTCGGGAAGGCTTGCAGCATTGGGCCCTCAGCCACATTGACTGTCAGTCAACATATGAACAGCTGCTGAGCAGATTCCAGGCCAGCGTGCAATAGCAAAACAACATTGTATGTCGAATTCCATGAAATATATGGAGCAGCAGGCTTTGTGCAGCAGTCCTGTGCTGAAAGATGCCAAGCAGCGCCATGCGAGGGTGCACGTGGCACCTCAACAGGTGCAGTCATCGCCCGTAGCAGCTGCTTGAAACATCACTTTGCCAGTCTTCAGCTGGAACAAGGATTGCATGCAGAGCGAGCTCACCATCTTCCACCTTTCGACACCTGCATGCTGCCCTCACCGCTGCTGCTGCTGCTGCCGCTGCTGCTGCTGCTGCTGCTGCTGCCAGGGGCAACAAGTACGACCTGGACAAGGTGCCTGGCCCCTGGACCAAGGCGCTGCCGCTGGTGGGCAACGTGCTGGACTGCCTGCGTCCCGACTTCCACCGCGTGCTGCTCAAGTGGGCTGACGAGTACGGAGGCATCTACCGCATGAAGTTCCTCTGGAAGGACACACTCATCGTCACAGGTGCGACAGCCATGCAGCTGCTGAAGCAGCCCATGCAGCATCAGAGCATGCCGGAGGCTGCAGCATGAGCTTCACGCTGTCAGCCCTACACACACTTCAGCCTGTGTGCGTCATCAGCTGGCAGCTGCAGGCAGCGTGTAGTTGGTCAAACAGTTGGTCAAACATCCTGCATCTGAGCACCTGGCAGTGAAGCACTGGCAAGTTGGGCTTGTAGCAGAATGGCAGCATCAGCTGCACTGGTGAAAACACGTGATGTGCTGCAGCATATGTTTCACTCTGCGGCCTCTGCATGCAGTTCCTCCTGTTTGCTACAAACAGCAGATGTTTCATGTGCCAGCAGCTGGCAGCTGCAGGCAGCGTGATTGCAGTTGGTCAATGATCCTGCACCTGGCAGTGAAGCACTGGCGAATTGGGTGCGTAGCAGACTGGGTACATCATGTTCACTGTGAAAACTTGTGACGTGCTGCTGACCTAACATGCTTGCTGCTGCTGTGTGCTGCTGCAGACCCGCATGCGCTGGCGGTGATCATGGGCCGCGGTGAGGGCGCCATTGACAAGGCAGCCATCGCGTACGCGCCCATCAACCGCATGTGCGACCCCCACGGCAACGCCAACCTGCTGACGTCAGCAGCCAACGACAGCTGGAAGGCAGTGCGCAAGGCAGTCGCCGTCAGCTTCAGCATCCAGCACATCAAGAAGAAGTTCCCGCTGGTGCTGGGCAGGGTGAACCAGCTGGTGGCGCGCATCGCAGCGCAGGGCCCAGGGGCCTCCATCGACGTGGACCAGGCGGCACTGCGCGTCACCCTGGACGTGATCGGACTGGTGAGGCGCGAGCAGGACGGCAGCAGCCATGCGCATGACGGGCATTTCGCTAGGCTAGTTATGCTGTGTTGCATGGGCAGTTGGTGATGCTGTGCTGCCGTTCCATGTGTGCAGCATGACAGCAGCTGCCATGCAGCCTCGTGTGCATCAGGCTGCGGAGCTCTAGCAGCAGAGGCTACCAAACATATGCTGAGCAACACTTGTGTTCTGGGAGTGACTGTAACAGCAGCAAACTGCTGCTGCACCAACTGACAGTGCTGCGCTGCTGTCGTCCCCTGCTTGTGTTGGCGCTGTTCTGTCACAGGCTGGCTTTGCGCACGACTACGACTGCGTGTCTCAGGACGTGCCTGCATACGACCACCTCATCCGCGTGCTGCCGCGCTGCTTCACCGAGGTCATGCTGCGCGTGGCCAACCCCATCCGGCCGCAGTTCCCCACCATGTTCAAGTACGGGCGCAAGGGCAGCGCGGCCTTCGTGGCCTTCCAGAAGGAGATGGCCAAGCTGCTGGACAACCTGCAGGTGCGGTGGGGGTGGTGTGCCTAGGGTGTTGAAGGAGAGGGTTGAAGGGCTTTGGTAACAGGGTTTATAGTCAAGTACAAGTGGGAGGTGGTGCTGCCGGGGTACTGAGGGAAAGCAGCCTGCTTCTACTGTTGTCCAATCACCTCCAGTTGAAGCAGTGCTGCTTGTGGGTGTAGGCGTTGCTGATTGGATGGCAACTGGGTGCTGTACAGCAGGCGCACGTTACAAGCTGTTACAAGCTGTTACAGCAGGCAGCATGCCGCCAAGCACATCTGTCTTGCATGTGCACCGCTGGTTCTGGACCTCTCTGGCAGCATGGCCATCAGCAGCAGCGGGTGTGACCACTGCTGCTTCGCCCACCCCTGGCACTGATCCCTGCTGCCCCCCTGCTGCACCCACCCCCCCTGCAGGCGCGCGGCCCCCCAGCAGAGGACGATACAGACATCGGCAGCCAGCTGGTGCGCGTGATGAACACGCACCCGGAGCTGTGCAGGGACCGCATCCTGTCTGAGATCGGCATCCTGTTTGTGGAGGGCTTTGAGACCACTGGCCACACCACCAGCTGGACGCTGTTCAACATTGCCAGCGTGCCGGGCGTGCAGGCCAAGATTGGCGAGGAGCTGGACAGCCTTGGGCTGCTGGCAAAGCCGGGCTGCCCCCCACCTCGAGAGCTGGAGTGGGAGGACCTCAAGCACATGCCATACCTCACGGCCTGCGCCAAAGAGGCAATGCGCATGCTGCCTGTAGTTTCTGTGATGGGCCGCGAGCCCACAAAACCCACGCAGGTGGGGCCCTACACCATCCCTGCCGGCACCATTGTGGGCACGCCGCTGTTTGCGATTCAGAACACCATCCACAACTGGGACAAGCCCGAGGAGTTCAACCCCGACCGCTGGCTGGCCGTGCCAATTGAGACGTACGTGTACAACAGCAAGGAGAGCGCCACGCCTGGGGACATGGTGGCGGCAGCGAGCAGCAGCAAGCGCGGCATCACCTTCATGCCCTTCAGCGAGGGGCCACGCAACTGCGTGGGGCAGGTGAGCTGCCTGCCTCAGTCGTGTAACACAGTCTGTGCCAGCAGTTAGGAGTTGTTGTCACGACTCCGCTGAATTGCAGGGATGCCAGCACAGTCGTGTCCTCCTTCTTGCATTGCAGTGCTACTGGCAGCATGCCAACCCTCCGTTCTTGCACCCAACACACACACTGGGCAGCCCATTCTGGTTTAAACATGCTCTGCCTGGCTGCCCACAATGCTGACCTGCTGCTGGTGTGTCTGCTGCTGCGCGATGTCTCTCTCCTACCGCAGTCTCTGGCCAAGATGGAGGTGATGACGCTGCTGGTCAAGCTGTGCGCCAACTTCACCATCGAGCTCACGCCAGAGATGGGCGGCAGGGAGGGCGTGCGCAGCCGTGAGAGCACACACCTCACGCTGCAGTCTGCAGGCACGCAGGGCATCCGCTGCCACCTGCACCCACGCGCACGCGCGTAAAGGGTCACCATGCATGGAGCATGTGCACAGGAGCTGCTGCTGCTGCTGCTGTCGCAGCAAAGCAGCGTACTTTTGTCTGCATCTTGTGTGCTTTGTGTTGTCCAGTGCTCTTGCGGTGGGTTTAGGGTGCTGTGTGCAGCACTGGCTGTGCCAAGGTTGACAGATGTTGACAATCTTTAATTTGACCCAGACCAGTTGGACCATCGCTGTGCGCTGCTGTTGTTGACGTTTTTGGCGTAATCGCAAGGATTGCACACGTAACATTGCGCTGCAGTGGTTTGTTTTGAAACGCTTGGTGTGCAGGGCTAAGCAAGATGCTACGGTGTTTCTTTTTGTTAGCAGCAAGCACGCTTATACTACACATACAAATGATGTTGGTTTCCACTGTCTTCGTTGATTGATTTTACTTGAATCTGACTATTCATTGCTCCACCTGCTAAGCTTGCAGCCTGTCTGCATGCTGAAGTTTCCAGCCCTAATCATCTTGTTGGCAGTCCTGCTTTTCAGCCGCTGTGGCTGTGCCGAAGTCGTATGCTACTCCTAGCGTTCACGACTGACGCATCTGCAGCACATGCAGCAGCAGCTGACTCTTGATGCGTGTGGCAAGCATACATCACACAAGCAGAACTGTGTGGGACCGCTGCGTGTTGCAATAAGTTGCAAGGCCCATAGAAGCTGAGATGTATTTGCGCTTTATGGACCGTCACGTGAGCTGCAACATGCTGCGCGTTTTCCTGTACACTTGAATAGATATAGCAGCGGACACGGCATGCAGCCTTGGCCCAGAGATTGTGCCATTTGTGCGTTGTGATATACATGTTCCATCGCGTGTCAGCAAGCCACACTGCAATACGAGCACAGCAACGTAAGCCACAGGGGATTGATCAGCCCTCTGTTGCAGTTGTGGACTCTGTGTGCGTTATGACTAGAAACAGGCTGGCCCCTGGGCACTGCTTACATGTGTGTGGTGTTGTACATGTTTTGATGATGTGTGCAAGTGTGGTGTAAGCGGTGTCTCAAGCACACGTCTTGACCCTCATGCGTGGCACGCGTGCCGTATGGCGTGGCACTCCAGCATGCACCGCTACCCGCCGTGCATCAGTGCTTGTTGCACGGTGTCAGGTGCAGCAACTGACACCGGGTGCTCAAGCTTGCACAGCCACGTGCTGTTGGTCTGTGTGTGAATGGTGCAGTGCCACTGGCAGTGCCTCGAGATCAGGCTATGCCTGGTGCCACACTGCACTGCTGTGGGTACTGCTGATGTTGCATGACTATGACGATTGGGGCCCCCACCCGGGGCCATTGTATTTGCTTCTGGAGAGGAGTAATTCTGGCCGGTTGCCCCTGTAACATTCTGCTAGGTCAGATATGCCATATGCTGGGCAAACCGTAGTGATGATCACTAAACGCCTGAGGCTGTTACCCTCTGATAAATGAACCGGTGCTTAGCTGCCAGGAAGGCATCCTGTGCACTGCCTGAGTAAGGTCCACTGTGAACTCAGCGCTGGCAGCATCCGTTACACTTACGTTGCTGGATCATGTCTATGCCACACCATGCCCTGCCGCAAGCTACTATAGCAGGCCAACTGTTTGAAGCTGGCGGCTTGCAGTGGCCGGCAGGGCCTGCCAGGCAGTGCTTCAATGCAGCAGCCGCGTCAACAATGGCTGCCCAGTGTCCCGCCCAACCAACTGGGTTCCTCAGGCTGTAGCAAGCAGAACACTGCTTACTAAGCAGAGTGTAGTACACTCCGCGACAGTGCACAGGCCAGTGGGCCGCAGCATACATATGAGAGCGGCTCTCACTGTGAGCAGCGTTGCCGTGTACTGCAAGGTGCTAGGTGTGCACCACACCAGCCTGGTAACGTCACTACACAAAAAAGAAATCCGTTCTTTTGCATGATAAGATCCGCGGGATCTGTCAGAGGCAGCTCCATGATGTGTGCAGAGTTGCCAACGCATACCACGTGGCGTTGCACAGAAACGTGTTGTGGACCACAAAACACCCAGTCACTGAGACAAAGTTTGTCAGGCATGGTAGGCTGGCACACAACAACGTGGATACACACGTGGATACGTGTGCACAGATCCTATGCAAATTCAGTGATTGTCCTGGAAAAATGCTGGTGCTGGTAAGATCAGCAGCTGCCCGCGGCAGCAAGCAGCAACTTGCTGCAGGGTGCTCCCAGCGTGGTAGCACACTCCGCCAAATCAAGAGCAGAGCAGCTGGACTGCCGGCGTGGGCGGCCACTGGTCCTGAAACCTGCACGTGCTGGGCGCAGGCAGCACTGCCCAGCACCAGCTGCTGCCGCATCTATAGCAGTCAAAGCTGCCTTCAACAACAGCAGACGCTGTAAATATGCAGGCATACCACACAGAAATGCGGAGGAAAAAACCAGCATACGTGCAGATGCAGTGCTGAACAGCTCCTGCAGCAAGTGCCGCAGGTGTTATTGCAAACATCATAACACTCTAACAACTGGTATGCGGTCATTGCACACACATGTGGCGGTGTACAACATACATGTAGGTGCCTCCACTACAGCCCTGGTGGCAGCCACAGCCACGGCACACCCAAGGCAGGCAGGCGCACACCGCTCAGCTTGCAGGACTGCAACCTCGCACACTTCCAAAACTACGAGCTAATTGAATGAACACCAACTCATGTGCTTTGACGCAACATGGAGTGTGCGGCAACCTATCACTCAACATGCCGGTCGTCTGCACAGCCAAGGTTTGCAAAGATGTTGAAAAAAGCAACGGCTACACGAGCGGCGGCAGCAAGACGACAGCTGCAGCGTGGAGCCACGCCAAACACGTAAAACACCTCACAGCATAGTCCAGCTAGCTACAGACGCTCCTGTCTAAAGTGACAGATGCAACATTTGTTCGGTCTGCGCGGCGCGCTCATACATGCAACATGTGCGTACATCCTAGTCATTGCTGCACAACGTCACGTCCCGGCTGCTGACACGGTGCTGCTTTGGAAAATCGTTAGTATGCAGTGCAGCCCAGCACAGCAGCTGCGCATCATCTGCAGCGCTACGGCCACCCTGCAGACGCATCCCTTGGCAGCTGACACACCACCACCGTTTGAGCTCAAGCTGAAGGCTCGCAAGGCAGCGTCACATGACGAGCGCCACCACGACTGTGATGTCGTCAGGCTTGCCTCCACGCGGCCCAAACAGGCGCGACATCAGCCCCTGAGCCTGCACGCAGCAGCAGGAGCAGCAGCAGCAGCAGCATTGAAACGTCAGGCCTCAGGGTACATACCCACAGCTGGCCAATCAAGGCCTCACCAGCCTGATGCTGTGACGTGACAGTGCAACAAACAGCTTACCACCTAAGCCTCAGCACACATGGCTGCACCCAGGCAATGCTGGCAGAGGCAAACCTATGCCCAGGCACAGCCAGCCAGTCACAGGCATAGCTGCACTGTAGTTTCAATACGCTGCTGCAGCTTATCAGCTACAAGCTAGGGCAAGAAAAGCGGCAGCCGTCACAGCCCCTGGCTCACACGCCTCCTGCACCAGCCTCAGACTGTCTGAGTGTCACATTCCCCTACAGCTACACAACACCCCACACAGCTCCCCCCACCCCATGCTCAGTCACGCCTGCCAGGCCCCACCTGTGGCATGCGCTCAGCCAGCTTCACGCCTTCTGCGCGACAACGTCATGTGCCCACACTCCTACACCACACCCCACACAGCCCCCTCATGCTCAGTCACGCCTGCCAGACCACACCTGTGGCATGCGCTCAGCCAGCTCCACGCCTCCTGCACGACAATGTCACGTGCCCACACACCTACACAACCCCCCACACAGCCCCCGCATGCCTTGTCAAGCCTGTGTGTTTGGGATAAGTAGGGGAGCTTGCAACAACCACACTGGCCGGAGAGGCAAATCGAGCGATGAGTTTATTACAGGACCTGGCCGCACCTGTGGCATGCGCTCAGCCAGCTCCACTGCCCAGGGGCTCCTGAACTGCGCGTCACGCGTGCACTATGATCCCAAATTACTGCTGCAGCATATCAGCTACAAGCTAGGGCAAGAGAAGCGGCCAGCCGCCAAAGCCCCTGGTACGAGCCTGCAGATGCAAGCCTCCTGCACTGGTTTCTGGCCGTCTCATGTGCACATACACCTACACCCCCCCCCCAAGTGCTTGGTTACCCCTGCAGGGCCCCACCTGTGGCATGCGCTCAGCCAGCTCCACTGCCCAGGGGCTCCTGAACTGCGCGTCGCCAGCCTGGCGAGCCGCCACCTCAGCGATAACGCGCGCCAGGTGGCCCGCAGCAGCAGCGTCCCAGCTGGCACTGGAGGGCGGCAGCTGCCTGCAGCAGGGCGAGCAGAGGGGTGGTGAGCGGCAGCAACGTGGGATGCCGCAGCACCATCATCCAGGGTCAGCAAAGGCGTAATGCGACCAACATGCATGTTCCTGGCAAGATGCCTTGCCCCGACCAGCAGGACATAGTAGCCTGCAGCACAGGCGCATGCAAACAGTGCTGAATGCGTGCGTAACATGGCATCCCCAGCCATCACCTTCCCCCCCCCACCTGAGCCCCCTCTCCACGACCAACGTGCATGTTCCTGGCGAGATGCATTGCCCCAACCAGAAGGACATCAGCAGACATGGTGGCCGGCAGCACAGGCGCACATAGACGGTGCTGCGAGCATGCGTAAAGTGGCATCCGCAGCATTGCAGTGCCTCCAGCCATCACCCCCCCCCACACACACACGCACCTGAGCCCCTTCTCCACGAGCGCCTCCAGCTGGTCGTCCCACATGCACGTTACTGGCGAGATGTGTTGTCCCGACCAGCAGGACATCAGCAGACATGGTGTCCTGCAGCACAGGCGCACGTAGACGGTGCTGCATGCGTGCGTGACATGGCATCCGCAGCGTGGTGCCCAGGTGCCTTCAGGCCACAACCCCCCCACCTGATCCTCCTCTCCACGAGCGCCTCCAGCTGGTCGTCCCACATGTTGTCAAACAGCCCGTCACTGCCCGCCACCAGCACGTCCCCGGGGGCCAGCCCCAGGCTGTAGCCCAGGCCCATGTCGGCAGTGTCGGAGCCTGGCAGCAGCCCCAGTTGGAACGGCGTGTTGAACGCGTGCTCCTGCACCTGCAGGGACAGGATCAAAGCAGGAACAGGATGTATGTCGCTTGTGTGGGGCAAGTCATGCTAGGAGCCTGGCAGCAGCCCCAGGTGGCCCAGCTGGTAGGGTGTGTTGAACGCGTGCTCCTGGACCTGCGGGGGCAGGGTCAAAGCAGGAACAGAATTATGTCGCTGGTGTGGGACAAGTCATGTTAGGAGGCTAGAGGAGCCCCAGGTGGCCCAGCTGATAAGGCGTGTTAAACGCGTGCTCCTGGACCTGCAGAGGGGGGGGCAAAGGCAGCAACAGGATGCATGTTGCTTGCGTGGGGCACTTTGTGTTTTGCATGTCAATGCAGCTCCTGGACCTGCAGGGGGAAAATCAAGGCAGGAACAGGATGTGTGTTGCTTGCGTGGGGCAAGTCATATTGAGAGGCTAGAGCAGATGCTCTTGTACGCATGCAGACGCACAAGCCCAAGGTGGCCCAGCTGGAACGGCGTGTTGAACGCGTGCTCCTGGACCTGCAGGGGACGGGGGGTGGGGGGGGGCAATAGGGTTATAGGGTGCTATAGGTTATAGGGTGCTATAGGGTGCTATTCCTGCAGGGGGGGTGGATTAAGGCAGGAACAGGATGTGTGCAGCTTGCGTGGCACAGGACATGTGGGAAGCTGGAGCAGATGCTCTTGTACGCATGTAGTTGCACATGCAAAGGAGCTGCTGGAACGGCGTGTTGAACGCGTGCTCCTGCACCTGCAGGGGCGGGAGGGGGGGAGCTCAGAAACAGGACGTGTGTTGCTTGCATGGAGCGATTCGTGTCCAGCCTGTCATTGCAGAGGCTGGAGCGGATGCTCTTGATCGCATGCAGAGCTGCTGTGCTGGACAGCCTGTCAGGGCGGGAGCAAGGCAGGGAGCAAATGTGTGCTGCTTGCGTGGGGCAAGCCATGTTGGGAGGCTGGAGCAGATGCTCTTGTACGCATGCAGACGCACTTGAAAAAGAGGCTGCTTCACCACATAAACGGGCTGTCGACACACGCCTGCACACACAGCACATACACTTGCACCTTCACGGGAAGCACCTGGCAAACTGGTGCCTAACAACCTTCGGCCTGCCGCTGCGCACCTCTGTTGCTGCCGTGACGCGCCCGCTGCGAATGAGGCGCAGCCCCACGTCCCCCACCAGGCACACCTCCAACACGCCAGACGGCCGCAGCTGCGCCACCAGCGCAGTGCAGCTGCCAGGCACAGCGTTGTGCTTCTGTGGGTGGTGGCAGGGCAGCAGAACAGCAGCAGCAGCAGGGTGCAGCAGCAGATGCGAGGATGCAGGTGAAGATGTGAACTCGACAGGTCACATGACAGCCGGCAAGCAGGACATGCAGAAAACACCTGCTGACTATGCCCAAGGTGCGCAGCTGCCGGCTGTGTTACACCTGCTGACTGTGCCCAAGGTGCGCAGCTGCCGGCTGTGTTACACCTGCTGACTGTGCCCAAGGTGCGCAGCTGCCGGCTGTGTTACACCTGCTGACTGTGCCCAAGGTGCGCAGCTGCCGGCTGTGTTACACCTGCTGACTGTGCCCAAGGTGCGCAGCTGCCGGCTGTGTTACACCTGCTGACTGTGCCCAAGGTGCGCAGCTGCCGGCTGTGTTACACCTGCTGACTGTGCCCAAGGTGCGCAGCTGCCGGCTGTGTTACACCTGCTGACTGTGCCCAAGGTGCGCAGCTGCCGGCTGCGTTACAGGCACCTTGATAGCTGAAACTGCAAGCCAGGTGCCTGCTGGCGCCCGATGCCTCAAGATGGCTGCGGCAGCCACAGCCATAGCAGCAGCAAAGCGACCCATACGACCCTCTTTACACCCATATGCGCCTTCCTACGCATAGCGCACTGTCAACTGTGCACGTGCACACTGCCAGCACATCCTATTCCTGTGTATACCTCACACACAACATAAGCCTGCTGCGACGCGGCTTTCCTGTCTGCTCCCGCCTTCCCCCCCCATCCTCGCACCTGTGCGTAGGCGAGCACCTCACGGGGCCCGTCACCACCGCCGGAGCGCTCCAGTGCATCAGCAGCAGCAGCCATCAGGCCTTCAGCATAAGCAGCCGCAAGCGGCCCCCTGCCCATGGCCCGCTGTCAAGTATGCAAATGCACACAGCCAGGAACTTTCACATACAGTTTTGTATACGCTACAATACGCTACAACATACGCCACCACAAGCCTGCTGCTGCGCTGCATCCCTGGATGACCCTACCTCCTGTAACCTGTGCATAGGCCAGCACCTCGCGTGGCCCCTCACCACCGCAGCAGCAAAGTCGCCCATATACTCCCCTGTACAACAAAAAGCGGCCCCCTGCTCATGGTCTGCTGTCGATCATGCAAATGCACCCTGCCAGGCAATTCCACATCCGATTTTCGCATAAACGCCACAAACAACATAAGTCTGCTGCGGCGCTGCGGCCCTGTGTGCGGCCCCCCCTTCCGTTCCTCCCACCTGTGCGTAGGCCAACACCTCGCGTGGCCCCTCACCACCGCCGGAGCGCTCCACAGCATCAGCAGCAGCAGCCATCAAGCCCTCAGCATACGCAGCAGCATCAACGCCATCAGCAGCCCAGCTGCCAACGCCATCCGCAACGCCGAACCCGCCACAGCCAGCCCTGCTGACGAAAAAGGCATCTTCGCCGCCAGTCTTGGCCTTAGCGGGGTGGGGTAGGCTTACACCAGCAGCCCGCAATCGCAGCTGCTGCTGCTGCTGCTGCCGGCGACGCGGTTTGACTGCTGCAGGTGCTGCCAGCGCCTGCGTTGCTACTGCAGCACCTGCTGCTGCTACAGCTGGCACCGCGTTATTTGGCGTTGAGACTGCGTTGCTGGTAGGCGAAGGTGACCTACCTCTGCTGCTGCTGCTGCTGTTAGTGCCGTTGCCATTCTGGCTGCTGCCGTCTGTGCTGCTGCCCAGCAGCGCACCCACGCCTTCGTCAAGCAGCTTCTGCGCAAGCAGCAGCACATCATCCTGAGAATCGCTGCTGCTGCTGCTCAGCTGCTCTGCCTGCTTGTCTAACTGCTGCTGCTGCTGCTGGCTGGGTGTCTGCCCAAGGAAGAGCAATGCTGCCTCCCCACTGCCACTGCCTGGCGGCTGCAGCGTCCCGTGGCTACTGCTGCTGCTTGATGTGCTGCCTGTGCTACTGCTGCTTGCTGCTGCTGCTGTTGCCGCTGCCTCCTCACTGTCCAGCCGCTGCTGTGCTGCTGCCATGAGCTCTCCTGCCCTGAGCAAGGTGGCCTCTGCAGCCAGCTTCAGCCCAGACAGCGCAGCCTGGCGCTCCTCAAGCAGCGCCTGACACAGCACGCAGCAGCAGCAGCAGAGTCGCACCCAGCGGCAGAGCAAGTCTTACAAGGTTGCGGAGACGGGAAGCGGAGAGTCGCACACGACGACACGTCACGAGAGCGATGCATTCGTGCGTGACTGCACACCTGATCCACCTGCTCACAAATGTTTATGCCGGCACGGTGCAGGTGCCCTGTCAGTTTCCCGCTGCCCAAGTGCTACCAGCGCTATCCTGAAGTCACAGCATCCCTGCTCCAAGCCGCTACATCGCCCAAACTCCCTCCCCCCCACCCCCTCAGCTCACCCTGAGGCCGGCCAGCTCCCGCGTGAGCCGGCCGCTGATGCGCCACTGCACACCTGGTTCATCTGCTAGCACGTGTTCATGTTGGCGCAAATGTGCTGTCAGTTCACAAGTGCTGAAGTGTTACCAGCGCTACCCTGAAGTCACCGCCCCCACTTCCCGAGCATGTTACGACCTGCACCATGCAGCTACATCGTTCCAGCTTCCCCCCCCTCAGCTCACCCTGAGGCCAGCCAGCTCCCGTGTAAGCCCTGCAGCCTCCCCGGCCGCCTCGCTCAGCCCAGCAGCAGCACCAGCAAGGCGCTCCTCATACCTGCAGCAGGAGGGGGAGGGGGCAGCAGCAGCAGCATTGAAGCCCTGGAAGTGCTGGCAGATGGATCTCCGAGCAATTTCTTGAAATCAAAGCACACACCCACCAATTCGCTCGGCTACACAAGTTGACTGCTGGAACACTGATCAGGTGCTCGCTGCACAAACACAGCACATGGCTCCTCACACTGCCGTCCCGCACTCTGCTGCTGCTGCTGCTGCTGCTGCGTCGCCCCACCTGTAGCGCATTGCTGCCAGCTGTGCTCCCTGCTGGTCCAGCTCAGCCTGCAGCCCTGACAGCGCATGCAGCTGCGCCTGCACCTGCGCCAGCGCAACAGCAGGCTGCTGCAGCTGCAGCTGCTGCAACTGCTCTTCCTGCTGCTGCTGTACCGACAGCAGCACACTCTCCACAGACGCCATGCTCTCACACACCTCAGCATGTGCTGCTGACAGCGCCGCGGCCTCAGCTGCTGCCACAGCTGCTGCTGCTGCCTCTTCTGCTGCCCTGGATTCTGCTTCTGCCTTAGCTGCAGCCTCTGCTTCTGCTACAGCTGCTGCTGCAGCAGCTGCCTCTGCCCTTGCCGCCACGTCAGCTACTTCCTGTGCTGCAGCAGCTTCAGCCTCCGCAGCCGCCTCTGCCTCTGCCCGTGCTGCTGCCTCTGCTTGCGCTTTCGCTGCTGCCTCTAGCTCTGCCTTGGCCGCTGCCTCAGCAGCAGCAAGCTCTGCCTCAGCTGCAGCTGCTGCTGCCGCTGCAGCCTTAGCCTCAGCAGCAGCAGCAGCCAGCGCCTCTGCTCGCGACCTCGCTGCTGCCTCCTCAGCTGCTGCTGCTTTCACAGCCTCTGCTTCTGCTGCTGCACGCACTTGCGCCTCAGCTGCTGCTGCTGCCTCTGCCACAGCACGCCGCTCAGCCTCTGCTGCTGTCAGCAGCTGCAGCGCAGGCTGCACCTGCAGCTGCAGCTGGGCCAGCTCGCGTCGCAGCGCTGCCTCCTTGGCCAGCAGCTCACTGCTCATGTTGGCACGCAGCAGCTGCAGCAGCTCATCAGACTGCAGCACAAGCAGCAGATAGACAATAGCAGCAGCGTCGCATATTTATACAGAAACTAGTAGCAGCGACAGAACAATGCGCAGCACACAGCAAGTTGGTGAGCAACACCGTTGCAAGCCTAATCTGTTCTGGCAGCCTCAAAAAGCCTCGGACACTGCCGTGGCTCAGCTGCCCTCCCACTTGTTGCATCAACATCAGCAACACAACCAAAATAAGCATAGCTGCGCTGCCGTGCCGTGCTGGCGTCACGCACAACACACTGCGCGCTCTGCAACCCGCTGCGTAGCGACTGAGCCTCACCTCCTGCTGCTGCTGCTGTGCGCCACCGTCAGCAGCAGCGCCAAACGCTGGCAGCAGCACTGCTCCTGCCTGCTGCAGCGCGTCTGCTGCTGCCTGCTGCTGCTCGTCCATGGTGAGCCGCACCATGCTCAGCAGCAGCCCCAGCTCCTGGGCCACAGCGTCAGCAGACTCCTGCAAGTCAACACATGCAGCAACAGCGCAGCCAGAGTTGAATTGGGTCAGAGCTTTGCACAGACAGCATGCCAGCAGGGCTCAGCAGCAGGCCCAGCTCCTGAGCCACAGCGTCAGCAGACTCCTGATGCAAAAACCACAGGCAGCAGCCACACACATGCAGCAGCCATGCAACCAGAGTTGAATTGGGTCAGAGCTGTGCACAGACAGCACGCCAACAGGCCACAGCAGCAGCCCCAGCTCTTGAGCCACCGCGTAAGCAGACTCCTGCAGGCAACACACGCAGCGGCAGTGCAGCCAGAGGTGCGGTGGGTCAAACCAGCGTCACCTGCTGGCAGGGTCGCAGACAGCACGCCAAAGGGCACAGCGGCACACGCAGCTCCTGAGCCACAGCGTCAGCAGACTCCTGCAGACACACACAATGTGTGCATGTCAAGCAGCGGCCATGCAGCCAGAGTTGAATTGCTGGCAGAGCACCGACAGCATGCCAACAGGGCTCAGCAGCAGCCCCAGCTCCAGAGCTACTGCGTCAGCAGACTCCTGCAGAGCCACGCATGCAGCGGTAAAAGCAAGCCCCTTTCTGAAAAGTTTTGAAGGTATTGTAGTGAATTGGATCAGAGCACCGTTGGCTGATGCTGTGCACATACAGCACGCCAACAGGCCACAGCAGCAGCCCCAGCTCCTGAGCCACAGCGTCAGCAGACTCCTGCAGACACACACACAAAAGCAGCGGCCATGCAGCCAGAGGTGAGCTGGGTCAGAGCAGCTGTCGGCTGCTGGCAGAGCACAGACAGCACGCCAGCAGCGCAACAGCAGCACACGCAGCTGCTGCATACTGGATCAAAACACATGCAGAGTGCAGACATGCAGAGTTGAGTCGGGCAACGATTAGCAATAGGCAGTGCACACACGGCATGCCAATACACATGTTTGGCGCCACTGCATCAGCAGCCTCCTGTGGACCACACAGCACAAGGCAGGCACATGGAGTTGAGTCAGACCACAGTCGCGGCCAAAACCCGCACAACATGCGCACAAGCCATATGCTAGTACAGCTTGAGCCGTGCGTTGCTGCTGCCTCTCTACATGTACAGACAGCAGCAATATATGTGGCGCCAGAGCAGAAAGTTATGTGCAGCATTGTGGGGTGCGGTGTGTGGCAAGCGTGATGCATGTGCCGCACCTCAGCTGCTGCCACCTGGTCCCTTGCAGCTGCCAGTGCCTCTGCCCTGCTGCCAGCATCAGCACCATCCTCCTCCTGCTGCTGCCCTGGCTGCATTGCTGTAAGCACTGTACCCGCACCCTGCTGCTGCTGCTGCTGAGCCGCCAACTGTTGCTCTGAATGTGCAGCCTCTGCTACGCTGCTGCTGCTGCTGCTGATGCTGGCGCTTAGTGCTCCCAGCAGCTGGCCAAACATAGCACCCAGACCTTCCCTCACTGCTGCCAGCTGGCTGCGCTTGTTCTGTGTGCTGCTGCTGTTGCTGCTGCCAGGCTGCTGCTGACGTCATGCAGCAGCAGACCCAGCTCAGCCTGGCGCGAGGCAGCAGCAGCACGAGCCTGCAGGCATAGCAGCAGCAGCAGCATTTGGAGCAAGAGAACACCATCAAGCACAATAAGATAAGCAGAAGCATCAGACGCGAGAGCCAAGTGTGGGCACTTGCCCAGCATGATTACCCAGAAAGGGAGCAGCCTATCCTAGCTTATCATGTGCGTGCAGAACATCTGAAGCCAACACCAAGAAAAAGCGCCCAGTGATGCCAGTAACATGCAGCGTATGACGCATACACATCCACATCACAGCAAGCGCACCTGCTCCACTTGTTGAGCCAGGTGCAGCTGCACTTGCTCCAACTCCACAGCCTTGGCGGCAGCAGCAGTACTCAACATCAGCTGCTGCTGCTGCTGCTGCTGCTGTCCTGTGCTGCTGCCAGCAGCCGCGATATCTGCCTGCCCATTTGCTGCTGTATCTGGTGCATTCGCTGTCTGCTGTGCTGCCAGCAGCTGCATCTGCAGGCTGGCAAGCTCTGCCTGGCGTGCGTCCACCTGCTGCTGCAGCTGCGCGACGGCTGCCTCTCCCTCCCTGCCTGCCGCTGCGACTGCTGTAACTTGCTCAAGCCGATCTTCTGCTGCAGCAACAGCCTGCATGCAAGCATATCCGCGCACAGGGCAGGCAGCAAGGTCATGTGCTGCTGAAGAAACAGCAGCCAAGAAGGCAGCGCTGAGACCATGCGATGTGCAGGTGCTGTATTGATAAGCAAAGCGGCTAGGCACTGCCAGTGGCCACAAGCACACAAAACTTACCCAACACACTCGTAACAACAGCGGCCGGGCCTCACCTCCTTGACAGCTGCTGCTGCAGCGTTTGCGTCCCGTTCCAGTGCTGCCAGGCGTGCCCCCAGCTGCTGCTGTGCCCCTGTGAGCAGCCCCAGCTGGCCTTCCAGCTCAGCAGCGCGGCCCTCAGCGGCAGACAGCCGGCCCTGCAGCCAGATCATAGTGGTTATATAATGGGTTTTAATCATGATAGATTTGATGGAGCGCAGCAAAGGGCCAAAGAAAGGTTGGTGCCACAGACGACGGCCGTGTTGCAAGCCAGCGGCCTTAAGCTCGCTGGCACAACACACAGCAGCAGCCAGCAGCCCAACCTGAATGCAGGATGGCAGACAGAACGCTGGCGCCCAGCAGCGGCGCACACTAGCACACATTTGGCGGCTGCAAGACAGGGGGAAGTCTATTGCGAACCATCTCTAATGAAGAAGGTGCGTGGAGCAGGTGGAGCAGCCAGCTGCAGCCCTTCTTCCCCTGCCCATGCGCGCACCTCTACTGCAAATCATCGCAAATGAAGCAGGTACGTAGAGCAGCCATACACAGCCCTTCGCCTACTCCCACCTGTGCGTGTGCCAGCTGCTCCCGCAGTGCCTCCACCTGGGCTGCCAGCTCAGCACGAGCAGCAGCAACAGCGTCATGCTCCGCAGCAGACGCCGACAGCGCACCTGCACCAACAGCAGCAGCAGCAAGGCAAAACCGGCAGCGCATGTTGCCTGCAGCTGAAGCCACGCAGGGTTGCATCAAGCACGCGCATGCTAAACCAGCAATTCACGTCTCCAGCAACTCCACAACCAGCAGCAACACCCACACGCTGCTGCCAGTTTACCTCGTCCCTCTGCCATCCCGGACATGCTCCTGGCCCTAGCGCTATGCCCACAACCTGCAGCAGCCAACATGCCCAGTCGACACACACGCCGCACTATCAACATGGCACATACGCCTCACCTGCCAGCTCAGGGCCGCTCGCTGCTGCCGCTGCAGCCCCCGCCTGCTGCAGCCGCTGCGTGAGGCTGTGCACTGTGGCCTCCAGCAGCGCCACCTTGCGCTGGCTGGCCCCCAGGCTGGTGCGGTGCGCTGCTGCTGCTGCTGCCGCCTCCGCGCCCAGCCCTGCCAGCACTGTTTCCTGGCTGGCCAGCAGCGCGGCCACCTCTGACAGGTCGGCCTCTAGCCCCGACACGGTCTTAGTTCACACACAGACAGCAGCAGCAGCAGCAGGACTGACAGGTCAGCCTCAAGCCCCGACACCGTCTGAGTTATAAAGCAGCAACCGCAGGCAAGAAGTACTCAGCCAGCCTAGCTACGGATGCAGTTGCAGCTGCTGCCGTCTCCTGGCCCAGCCCAGCCAGCACTGCCTCCTGGCTGGCCAGCAGGCCGGCCACATCTGACAGGTCAGCCTCAAGCCCTGACACGGTCTGAGTAAAAAGCAGCAGCAACTGCAGGCAACATATACTCAAGCAGTCTAGCTACGAAAGCATATGCAGCTGCTGCCGCCTCTTGGCTGGCCAGCAGCGCGGCCACATCCGACAGGTCGGCCTCAAGCCCCGACACCGTCTTAGTCAACACAGAGACAGCAGCAGCAGCAGCAGCCCGGTCACGTCACACAGGTCGGCCTCAAGCCCCGACACGGTCTGAGCAACAACAGCAACAGCGATTGCAGGCAATGCTCGGTCAGCCGAGCTACGGATGCATGTGCAGCGTCATGAAGCACGGAGATAGCACAGAGACAGCAGCAGCTGTGAACAGATGCTGCTGTCCGCCAGCAGTAAGGGGATTACATACAACTTTTGAGCAAGCCCTGCCAGCACCGCTTCCTGGCTGGCCAGCAGCCCGGCCACGTCACACAGGTCAGCCTCTAGCCCCGACACCGTCTTAGTTGACACAGAAACAGCAGCAGCAGCAGCAGCAGCAGCAGCAGCAGCAGCCCGGCCACATCTGATGAGTCAGCCTCAAGACCTGACACAGTCTGAGCACAGCGCAGCAGCAGGCAACATATACTCAGTCAGCCTAGCTACGGATGCATGTGCAGCTGCTGCTGCCTCTTGGCTGGCCGGCAGCCCTGCCACGTCTGATAAGTCAGCCTCAAGCCCCGACACCGTCTGAGCACAGGCAGCAACAACAGGCAATGCTCAGTTGGCCTAGCTACAGATGCCTGTGCAGCATTTGTGTAGCACGGAGATAGCGGTCAACAGATGCTGCTGTCTGCCAGAAGTAAGTGGACTAGCATACAATTCAACAGCAAGCCATACAGCACTCAACCAGGCACACACGCGGATAGTCAGGTAGCCCTGCTGCAGCTGCAGCCAGGACGATTATGCACGCTCAACGTTGCCAGCATGCCGCCTGCTGCGCACCTGCACTGTCTTCCCAGCTCAGCACAACCACGGCTGCAAGACGCCTGAGCACAAAGTTGTCCTGAGCACTACACCTCCCCTCAAGCCTGCCAACAACCCACAACCACTCTCTATCTCTCGCTCTCTCACCTGCATTGCTGCAGCCAGGTCACCCTCACTGTCCTGCAGCGAAGCAGCCAGCTGCTGCTGCGCTGCTGCCGCATCACGAGCCAGCTGCTGCACCTGCTCCCCAAACGCCACCAGCCCCAGCCTGTGCTGCTCCACCTCCTGCAGCGCACCCCCCAGCAGCGGCCCTGGCACTGACAGCAGCACGCTGCCGGGGGCAGCAGCAGCAGCAGCTGCAGCCAGGCTCTGCAGGTGGCTGGGGTCAGCCACAGCACTGCAGTGCATGACAGGGGATGCGGCACATGCAGCAGTACAGCAGCGAAACCATGTGGTGTTGCGATACAGACAGCAAGGGAAGAATAGCAGGTGAGCAGTCTCTGCACAATGTGTGTCTGGAACAGGCGGGCAGCTGCTGCTGTAGGTTGAGCAGCGCCCCACCACAAGCAACAGCACCAACCACTGCCAACACCTGGGCACTATCCTATGCTGATTCAACCATCACAACCACACTGCTGCAGATGGAACAGCGTGTCTTGCACCACCCACCGTTGCGCCTTGCTGGGCCGCAGCAGTGCTGCCAGCAGCAGCCGCCCAGCCCCCAGCAGCGCCAGGCCTGCCCCCAGCAGCAACGCAACGCCACTGCCATCACGCGGCACAAGGCCCCTGGTGAACAGCGGCAGGTGCGGCACCAGCTGCTGCTGCTGCTGTGAGCCTGACTGGCGCAGCACCCCGAGCCGCTTCCTGACCTGCTTCACTCCTGACCGCGCGGTTTCCAATGCTGCTGCGGCAGGGTTAACCACCACAGACTGTGGCTGCACGCTCTGCTGCTCGACAGTCCCCTGCTTCGTTGCTGCTGCAACTCTCTTTTTGACTTGCTTGCCGGCTGGTGCTGCCTGCGGCTGTGCTGCTGCTTGCTGCTGTGCCTCGCTAGCTGCTGCGTTACGCACGGCTGCCAGTTGCTGCTGTGCTGCGAGCTGCTTCAGCTTCTTCACTTGCTTGCCAGTGGCAGGGGGAGCCCCTGACTGCTGCTGCTGCTGCTGAGGTGCTGCATCACTGCCAGCCTGCAATCAGGTACAGAGGAAGTAAGATGGGCAATGCATGTCTTGGGCCCAAGTAATAACAGCAGCAACGCCAGTACAATGAAGCCCTCAGACGCTCAGCTGCAGGCATGCTTGCTGACTCAGCATGAGCAGCTCACTGCCCTGCAGTCAAGCAGCACAATGCAACTGCCTATACACCAGTAATAACCTGCAGCAAGCGCCTGTGTCTCTTACCTGTGCCTGAACAGCAACCAGCCGTCTGCTGCTGCCATGTCGCTGCAGTGGTTTCAGCACTGGGCGCCTGATGCAGGGCAGGTAGCGCAGCTGACTGCTGCCACCAGCTGCTGCTTTGGCCCAGCATGCAGCATCATGCAGCTGCCTGTAGTGGTGCCCCGGTCGTAGCAGCATGATGGATATGTAGTGGGCAGCCTTCCCCAACAGCAGTTGGTGAGGGGTCTCACCAACAGTGGTGACTGACCGGACGCTATGCGCACTGTTGTCTTCAGAGCGTCAGCACAAGCCTGAAAAGTATTGAACCAACATTGAACTATTGCAATTGAGTGGCGATCTCGATCATGTTCTAGGCCATCGGTAAGGACCCGAACCAACACTCGTCAAGATTACCCCACGTAGCAAGGTGAGATCCTGCTCAACAGGTTGCACTTGAACGCAGATGCAATGCGCGGCTGCCCCTCCGAGCTCCCGGTCCGGGGTGTCAATGCCAGTGTCACACGTTCGCACGCTTTCTTCGCGGCCTCGTTGCGTGCCTAACAAGCTCAAACGCACATGATCAGTAACACCTTATGCAGCTTGCGTATCGTGCATTCATTCCGCTGCGGTTTCACTCCCTTCCAATAGTTCTCGCGAAAGGCATCGCCCGTGAATTGCGAGTGTTTGCTGATTATATCAGCTACCCTATTCAGTGCTAGCCAGCCAAGTGCGCGTGAGGCATTGTCCTGGCCTAAATTGGACACTCCGGACTCTGCTCAGAACAGCAGCACAACACCCGAGCATGATGCTCTCCCTGCAGCGCAGACAGGCGGTGAGTGCTCGCCCAAGGTTTGTCAACGATGCCACAAACGTATGGACCACTGATGCCACTGCTGCTCCCTGTGTATGCAGGCATGCCAGCGTGCATCCACCACTGTGTGCCAAGCGCAACGGGGATTTGGGCGTGGCAAGCGAGCAGCAGCAAAGAAGAGCAAGACCACATCAACACCGACAACAGTGAACTTAGAGGCGCAACAGCTGTGAGCACTAGTGCTGCTGTGGGCATATGCTTGCTAGCAAATGCCGTGCACTGACAGGATCAGGCAGGCTTCAGCAGAGATGCAGTGCAGTCCGCGCACCACCAGCACCCTAGCTGCATTGCCTCGACTGTGACACTTTGGCTGCACTCGCATCTGTAGCAGGTGATTAGTGCTGTTCGATCAGCTCTCTTGGTCAGACAGCACTGATTGCCTGCTGCAGCTGTGGATGCAGCACACTGTTGCAGTGTAGGTGTTGCAGCTAGGGTGCTCGTGGTGCGTTGACTGCACTACTTGTCAATGCGACGTTCTCGGCGGTCAAGTCAAGTCATACAAAGGAAGAAGCCATGGAGATGCCCGCACTGCAGCTGCGCGATTATGCAGGATGCCTTGTACGCGCTGACACTGATATGATCTTTGGATCAAGCAGGCCCACAGTTTGAGGCTCAAATCAGTCCTACCAACCCAAATTGTTGTGCTGTTGCTGCTGGTTCCACCACCTGCACAGGCTGGGCGAGTACTCTGCAGTGAAGCAGAGCCACCCCACAATGACCGCCAGCCATGCAGCCCCCACGGCACCCGCCAAGGCACCAACCACAGAAGCACCCGCAGCAGCAGCGCCACCAGCACCATCCAGCAGCGCGGCACCCAGCAGCAGCAGCAGCAGCAGCGCTACAGCCAGCAAGGCTTCTGCCAGCAAGTCTCGTTCTTCGAGCAGCACAAAAGCTGCTGCTGCCAAAGCGCCTCCAGCAGATGCACCAGCACCAGCAGCAGCTCCCACAGCCAGCAGCAGCAGCAGCAGCGCGGGCAGTGGCTCAACCGCAGCACCTGCTGCTAGCACCACGCCAGCAGCTGAAATGCCGCTGGCCCCTCCCCTGCCAGACACCTTCAAGGCTGCAGGCACGCGCATCACCTCCTTCGAGTCCAAGCTCGTGAGCGTGAGCAAGCCGCCCTCACCTCCACCAGGCGCAGCAGCAGCAGCAGGCGAGCTGCCTCCTGAGATGGAGGGCGCCACCTGCGACCTGGGCCTGCAGCAGATGCTGCCGTCGACCATTGCGCGGCTGGCTGCAGCGTTCTACGACCTGGAGGCAGCTGAGAATCACGTGCAGGGCCTGGCAGGGCTGCTTGCTGACGCGCAGAGCATGCTGGCCAGCCTGAAGGGCGATGAGAGTGAGGCCGGTGCCGCCACCAACGCCGTCAGTGCGGCGGTTGCTGCTGACAGTGCTGCTGCTGGGCAGCTGGTGGGGCTCATGAGCGACGTGAGTGGCGGCTCGGGCAGATGCTGTGTTCGGGTATTTTTTGATGGGCATGTATGGTGTCTCATGGCAGTCTTGACAGATGGCTGACTGGCGGCTTACGCTGGCTTACACTGTGTGCGGGGTGGGTTGGCTGCGGGGCATGTGCTGTGGATGGTGTCCCGATAGCCATCTTGACAGAGTGAGGGGGTTGCTGCTCTGCACGGGCTGGGTAGCTTGTAGTAGGGGCAGCCCAGGAGCTGTGGCAGACGCACAGCATGCTGCTGCACAGCCCACTACCCTGCATGCGTGTGCTGCCTGTTTCTGCACAACGGTTCAACCCCCCGTGTCACTTGTCCAGCTTTTGCAAAGCAGCCTGTTGACGGTGTGTGCAGCAATGCTGTCGTCTGTATGTTTCCCACCTGCAGCTGCTACCTGACATCCCTTTTTCAAATTATGGGCCTAGTGTGCGCCTTGACGGGTGCGTGACATGCCTTTTGCTTGCACGCGTGTAACCTCCCCTGCTGTTTGTCTGTGGCGTTTCTGCCGGTTGTTGTGTCGCCTGCAGGTGCTGTCTGACATCACCGGCGAGATGGGCATGGTGTGCGGCCTAATAGATGTGAACATGCCTTTTGCCTGCACGCGTGACCCCCCCTGCCGTTTCTGCTGTTATTTGTCGCCTGCAGGTGCTGTCTGACATCACTGGCCTCAACATGCTGCTTTGCGACAGCTAGACACACATTTCTGCCTGCACGCATGAACCCCCCCCTCCCTGCTTTTCCTCTGTGATGTCACCCGCAGGTGCTGTCTGACATCACTGGCGAGATGGGCCTGGTGTGCGGCCAGCTTGATGCAGCGCGTGGCGACATTGACGCCAGCGTGCAGGCCCTGGAGCAGGAGATGCGCGCCCTGGCAGCAGCAGAGACAGCAGAGGCGGCAGCAACAGCCAACAACCGCGCTGCACTGGCTGCGGCCAAGGCAATCGCCGCAGTTGCAGCGGCAGCGGCAGCAGCTGAGGAGGCGCAGAGGAAGGAGGAAGTGACAGCAAGCGTGGCAGAGGCAGCAAGGGCAACAGAGCTTGCCGCTCAAGCGACAGAGGCAGCGAAAGCTGCAGAAGAGCAGGCCAAGGCTGCTGAGGCAGCAAAGGCAGCTGCAGAGAAGAAAGCGAAAGCCGAAGCAACAAAGAGAGCCGCTGCAGAGGCAGAGATAGCAGCTGCAGATGCGAAGCGCGCCGCTGCAGAGAAAGAGATCGCTGCGAAGGCAGCGAAAGCAGCCGCAGCTGCCAAGGCTGCCGAAGAGGCGCAGGCGGCAGAGGCAGCAGCAGCAGAGGCCGCAGCAGCAGCTGAGCGTGTTGCTGCAGAGGCGCAGCAGGCGCTGACGCTGCGCGATGCTGAGCTGACCGTGCTGGCGCGTCGCAATGAGCAGCTTGCTGCGCAGCTGGCGCTGCTGACTGCTGGCGAGCCTGGCGGCGCTGTTGAGGGTGGTGGCAGTCTTGTGGAGGCTGACCCGCGCGTGAGGGCACTGCTGGCGTCACAGGTGCGTCTTGTCTACTGACTATACTGACATAGATATAGTATATGTTGTGGAATCTGTGCTGACACGAAAAGCTGCGCTGACACGCTAATATGCTGCGCTGACACTCTGAGCTGACACGAAAAGGCGGTCTTGTGGAGGCTGATGCGCGTGTGATGGCGCGTGTGAGGGCGCTGCTGGCGTCACAGGTGGGAGCATAATGGTGGAGGCGTTGGTGTGGCGTGCATGATGTGGCGTGCATGGGCTGCCAATGGTGTGTGCTTGGAGGGTGCCGGTCTGCACAGGCTATTGTGTGGCAGACGGCATGATAGCAGCATTGATCGTGTGGCTGCGTGCATGCATTAGCTCTGCAGCCTGGTGGAGGCTGACCCGCGCGTGAGGGCCCTGCTGGCGTCACAGGTGCGGCGGCGATGCTGCTGTTGGTGTGGCATGCAGTGTGTGGCGTGCATGGGCGCCCAACAGCGTGTGGCTGGAGGATGCTCTCTGCACAGGCCATTGTATGACAGATGGCATGCTAGCTGTGGGTGCGTGCATGCATTAGCTCTGCAGCACAGAGCACAAAGGATGTACACAGTATGCAGCTGGCTGACTTCAGGACACTTCCAACCAGCCTTGTGGAGGCTGACCCGCGCGTGAGGGCCCTGCTGGCGTCACAGGTGCGGCCTTGTTGATGAACCCGGGTTGGTGCGGTGTTCGTGGTGTGGCGTGCGTGGGCGTCCAACAGCGTGTGGCTGGAGGATGTTCTCTGCACAGGCCATTGTATGACAGATGCCGTGCTAGCTGTGGGTGCGTGCATGTATCAGGTCTGCAGCACAGAGCACGAAGGATGTACACAGTATGCAGCTGGCTGACTTCAGGACACTCCCAACCAGGCTTGTGGAGGCTGACCCGCGCGTGAGGGCGCTGCTGGATTACAGGTGGGGCGATGATGGTGTGGCGTGCATGGGCGTCCATTGATTGTGTGTGCTTGTAGGGTGCCGGTCTGCATAAGCCTTTGTATGACAGACGGCATGATAGCAGCGTTGATCGTGTGGCTGCGCGCATGCATGAGCTCTGCACTATAGTGCACACAGGATGACATGGGGGGTGGCAGCCTTGTGGAGGCTGACCCGCGCGTGAGGGCGCTGCTGGCGTCACAGGTGCGTGCGTGATCTGTTGTTGTTGGTGTGGCGTGCTTGGTGTGGCGTGCATGGGCGACCAATGGTGAGGGCGCTGCTGGCGTCACAGGTGCGTGACTGATGGTGGAGGGGATGGTGTGGCGTACATGTGTGGCGTGCGTGGGCGTCAAATGATGTGTGCTTGGAGGGTGCTGGTCTGCTCAGGCCATGGTATGACAGACGGCATGACAGCAGGATTGATCGTGTGGGTGCGTGCATGCATCAGATCTGCAGCGCAGCGCACGGAAGAAGAATACGCTTTGTAGCTGGCACATGGATGCGCTCTCAACTGTAAAGACACCTCCGACGTCACCTGTGACGGCAGGTACTTAGGGTCTGTGAGGTGTTTGCAATGATGAGCTGACCAGCTGATGATACGTGCTGCGTTCAAGCATACTATCCATGTGTGCGGAAAACGCGAGACATCTGCATTGAACCCCATCTGGCCAAGTCGCCTCCATTTTGTCGCGTGTGGAGTGGACGGCCTCACCAGTCCAACTGCTGCTGCACTGCCTTGCTGCGCCCTCCTGGCCCATACCTGTAAACATAGCACTCGGCCTCAACACCGTCGCTCCGCAACTGCGTCCCCGCTACTCATCGTCTGGATGTTTGCGCATGGTCTCGCTGTTTGCCTGTGTCAGGTGTCGTCCAACATGGCGCTGCTGGACTAACATGGTGGTTCACACAGCTGTTTCCCCACTACTCAGCGTCTGGATGTTTGTGCATGGTCTCGATGTTGGCTTGCTTCTCACCGTCCGGATGTGTGTGCGTGCATGGCGTGTATCCGCAGGTGTCGTCCAACATGGCGCTGCTAGACTGGCCTCACCAGTCAGCCGCTGCTGCACTGCCTTGCTGTGTCTCCCTGGCCCAAGTACCTGTCAACAGAGCACTGCTCAAGTTACATTGTGGCTCACACAGGTGCTCCCCGCTTCTGACCATCTGGAACGTGTGCACGTCTTGTTACCGCAGGTGTCGTCCAACATGGCGCTGCTGGACTGGCTGGCGTGCCTGGCCAAGAGCGTGGTGGGCCTGCAGGGGGTGGCCCCGGCCGACAAGCTGGCTCTGGCAGGCACCATCAGCAAGTGCGTGGCAGCAGTGGGCGGAGGAGGAGGCGGGGCGGCCAGCAACAACGGCAGCGGCAGCAGCCAGGACGAGGTGATCGCGACTGCTGCAGCTGCTGCAGCCGGTGGCGAGCAGGCGTAAGCAGCGCGGCGTACTGAAGATGTGTTGTCCTTAGCCAGGGGCAGCGCTTCTGAGAGCTATGATGCTGGCTTGTGTTGAGTATGGTTTTACAGTTGCAGGCCTGGATGCTTGGCATCCACTTCTTGCAGGCCCCTGCGTTGGAGGTGCGATTTTCAGTGGCTGGTTCACGTGAGTGCCGCCAATGCAGACCGCTCATGATGTGTGTTTACAGGCAGCTGCGCCACAACAGGCAAAGATGTGGGGGTCACTGGTGGTTGAGGGGTCGAGGGGTTGTTTGCATGGGGTGGGGGAGCTGAAGGCACGGGCGGGGTCATGCCAGGCTGCCTGCTGCATACAGGACGGCAGCTGGGCTGGTGGGGCCAATGGTGTTGATTGTACACGTGCTTGTGGTTGGCGTGCAGTTTTGGGTTTTTTGAGGCTGCAGTTTTGATCAGTGCGTACTACCGCTGTGCTACCTGTGTGTACAGCATTTTTGGGTCCATTTCTTTGAGGTCGCGAGTCTTTGTATGAAGCTGGCAGCAGCAGCTGTGCAGCCAGGCGTGGTTTGGGGCGTGCTGCCTTGCATGACGTGAAGGTGGCTTTTGGTGCATTGGAGCCTCCACTTGAGGTGCATGGGGCTGTTGAGGGTGCAGGTTGAGCTGCAGCGTTATCCATGATGGCATGGTAGACGCTGCAGTAGTGCATTTTGTGCCAGCATTGCTGGCAGTCCTTTGCTCGCAGGCCGCTGACTTGCGGCTGTGCATTTTGTGAGCGTGAGGCGTGTAAAACGCAGCGGCAACAGGCCACGCAAGGAGGCTGCAACAGTGTCGCATACTCTGCCATGGATTTGGCGCTTCGCTGCTGTGGCTGTTAGTACTTGCATTGGCGCCAGAGCATGCCCAGGAATCATACGTTAGGCTGGTGTGGGCTGGGTGGTGGGTTGGGTGCGGGGGGGGGGCCTTTTGGCAGGGTCGGCTGCGGTTGGGTTGGGAGCAATTGGGCAGGGTCGGCTGCGGTTGGCGCGAGGCATCTCCAAACTCAAAGTTGGATGTGAGCATGCAGTTGCTTGCAGTTGCTGCACTTCAGGGCATTGTTCTGCTGCGGTTCCGTGGTTGAGGTGTTGGATCTGGTGCTGTTGGGTGCAGAGGGCATCCTGCTCTCATGACGATGCACAGGGGCATGACCCCTGCAGTTTGTCATACACTAAACCATACTCGGCGTGAGTGTGGTGTTTAAGCGGCAGCCACTGGCACCTGAGGTGCTGATATGTTCTTTCTCAGGATGCTCTTGACAGTGGTGGAATATGCAGGATGGATCTTCTCACGTGGGCTGCCTGGTGTTGTGTGTAAGGAAGTTGGCCGGTGGTTTTGTGTGTGTGCAGCAGCAGCAACATGCAAGTTACTTGCGCGTTGTGACGGCCGCCGTTCAAGCTGTCACAGTGTGACATGCTCGCACCTTGCTGGCAGTGGCTCATTCCGTGTGTTGCTAGGGGAGTCCGCACCATGCCTGCGCTTGGGATTTTTTTTGCGGTTTTCGCTTGTTGGCAGCGTGGACTGACAGTGTGCATGCCGTTTGTGCTCAATCACACTCAGTGCTCAGTGCCAGTGACTGGCAGGCTGGTGTTGCTCACGTAGAAGAATCGGCCACATTCAGGCCGTCAATGAGAAGTTCGCCCTGTTAGCTTGCGTAGGTTTGCAGTTTCCAGTTTATTTTGTAGACCAGAGTTTGCATAAGTTTGTCCTGTGCTGGGTGCATGAACATATGACAGGCTGTGACCTTGAGCATGCTGCTCTTCACATATCACAGCCCTATGTTGCACGCTGTGCTTGAGTTTTATTCTTATGTGTATGGCCCGCGCATCAGCCTGTACGGTGGCAGGACCAGCGCTGGACGTAATGAGCTGCGGATTGTACTGCAGTGCCCATGGGACTGTGCGTGCCTCAGTGGGACGGTTTGACGGCACACGAATATACTTGTGTTTGTACTCATCCGTATGCTCTGGTTGCATACAGCGACACGCTTGTACACGAGCTGCGAATTTGAATCGCTGTGGCGAGGTCACACTGGTGCACGAGTAACTATTGCTGCGTGCTCTGTTGGCTGGCCGTCTCGCAGTTCACACCACTTTCCATCAACGACGGGAAACAACCCGTGCTTGTGCAAACAACCAGACATACCACAAGCTTGCTTCAGTAGCAGCAGCAGCAGTGCAACAACAGCAGCTTGCCGCGAGCAGTATGAAGGCGGCAACAGCATGTCTGGTTGCTATTCTTAGCCTGTTACAGGTGCGTGAGGCGCCTGGGTTGCTTCAGACGGGACATCACTTAGATGCTGCAGCTCGTGCATGCCGCGGGTCCACGAACCTGAAGGCCTAAGCAGGCTGGTTACCTGCTCAATATGTTTGAACTGTTATTAGCATCATGCATGCGGTGTTGTAGCAGGTGCGGGCGTGTGTGCATCGTGCAGGCCATATGGAGGGTTGGTGGGAGCGCCACCTGGGCCTAGCTTGACATCGGGATATCTTACGGGCGATCCTGTTGCCTCGTTGTTTGTTCCGCAGATTGGAACGGCTGTGGCAGTGATCGCCATCACTGCAGTCAACCTGGGCAATGTGCAGTCCCTGCAGGATGTGCTGAAGCTGAACCAAAAGTTCTGCCTGGCCAGTGCTGACCCCAAGAACATGTCAGTATGCACCTACATCTATGCAGTAGGAGCAGTCAGCATCGTGCTCACCATCCTGATTGGCCTCCTGCAGGTGAGCAGTAGTAGTAGCAGCGGCAGCAGGGTAGGCGGGACTGTATCGCGCAGGGTGGGCAAGCATAGCTTGCTGTGTCCTGCATCCAAAGCAGTAACAGTGTTAGGCAGCGTCGAGACAGGCGAGGCTGTTTGACAAGACAGCTTCTGGCACAGCTGTGTCCACATCTGCCAACAGCATGGGTTGAGTCGTAGCTGTCTGCGTCACTGATGCGTCAGCCCTGCTGGGCACAGCTGGCGGAACTCTGTTACTGGTGACAGCTACCTAGCACGGCTGCAGTTGCCTGTCACAGCAAGCACCAGGGGCTTTCATGCGAGCGTACCAAAGCTTGTGTTCTCCTAGCTTCACATGCACCTCCCACCAATCTACCACGCAACACACACGTCCTGCCTGCCACTCTTGACAGCTGCAATCCTACGGTGCACTATGTCACACACCTGGAGGTACCTCTTGTCCACCCGCCCTCCCAGACTTATGTATTTCCTTTCCCTGGTGCTGCTGCCGCTACTGCTGGTGTGCTGTGCAGCTCATCACGTGCAACATGTGCGGCTGCGGCAAGGTGATGGACGCGGTGTTCACCGCGCTGGCGTGCGGCTGGTGGCTGGTGGCGGGCTTCATCACGGCAGCACACGCCAAGTCAGCCAACAGCGCGCGGCCAGCCATCCCAGGCAGCGACTGGCGCAACGCAGTCGTGCTGCTGTGCTGGGTCACGTCGGGCCTGTTTGGCGCGCTGTTCGTGGTGCACATGCTGCGCATCGGCTTCTCCTGCTGCCGCAAGTCGTTTGGCAAGAAGGGCCAGCAGGACGTGGAGAAGGCCAACCTGCGTGCTGACCGCGCGCCCAGTGCAGCAGTAGAGCTGGGCAAGGAGGTGGCGGCGCGGCCCTACATGCTGGGACGCTTTGGCGGCAGCAAGCAGGGCGGTGGCAACGCAGGCTCCTACCTCAGCGGGCCAAACATCTAGGCGCTGGATCTAGACGCTGGTCTGGTGCCAGCTTGCATCATCTAGCTGATGCGGGTGTATTGGCCACTGCAGCCCATGTAGGTGGTTCTGGCGCTGCGTGAACGGATGCAGCCGCATGCAATGCGACGTGACTACCATCTGTTTGCTGCATGTGCCGTTGGTAGCAGCAGCCTGTGTCAGTGGCGCAGCATTGCTGCTCTTGGCGGTGCAGCAGTAGGTTTAGTCTTGTACGGCAGGGGTATAGGTGGTGTGCGGGTGTCTGGGATCAGTGAGCTGCTGTGTTTGTTGGTGAGGATCCACACTGGGGGCTGGCCATGCCGCATGCAGCGCTGATAGCTGTGTGTGTGTTCTTGTTCATATGTTCCACGCAGGTGGTGTTGTCCATAGTGTTTGTGTTGTGTGCAAGCGCGCTGCTGAGTTTCTCGTTTGTAGATTTGCTGCCTGCCAGGGGTTGTGCAGTGTGTGTGGTACAGCCTGTGGGGTGCACCCTGAGGGCGTGAGCGCTCAGTGCCTGTGCCAGGTGTGTCGAATGCTTCGACGGCAGCAGCAGCGCTGCTGCTGTTTGATGATTCAACTTGTGATGTCCCGGCAGGCCTGCAGCAGCCCCACCTGTTGGTGTGTGCGTGTGAGTGTGTAAGGGTGGACACAACCGTACATACATAGGCGTGTTCGCATGCATGCACGTGCATGGTCTCAACTGGTCTGGTGCAGTGTACTGCAGCTGCTAACTGCCGACTGTGCACCCTGCACACCGCATAACCTAGGATGGCGTACGCCGCTACGCCACCCCGTACTGTTCCACGAACCTATGATCTGTATGTTATGGCTGTCAGCCCCCTTTTGTGTAGCACTTGTTTTTAGTTGCCAGGTTTGGGATGTCGTGCAGCAACCTGCGTGCCGGCTGCTGCCGTGTGTGGCTGTCTTGCATGGCTGCGCAATGGTGTGCTGGTAGTGTTAGAGTGCAGCTCAGCATTGCTAGCTTTTCACACTGATCGTGACACTGATGACGGCTTGCTCTTGGTGATGCCAACCGTGCATGTGTTGACGTATATTATAACGTGCGTGGTTACGTGGGCAGCCAAGCTGATTTCATGGCTTTATGTTGTCATTGCAGATGCCGCTAGGCCAGGTTGCGTGTACATGTGGTGTGGCAGCCGCCCCGCATGCAGGCAGCCATCGCTCAGGTTATCTGAGAGCATGGTGCATATCGCACATCATCTTGCATGTGCACAGTTACTGCAATTGTGGCCCATGCAGGCGTTCTTTTAGGGTGGGTGGTTGTTACTGCACAATACATCAGGCCGATGGCATTGCTGCTATGGATTGTACTGCTGAACCAATGGTGTTGGTGGCAAACAGTGCTGCTGTGTGGGCTTGTATTGCAGCAGCATGGGGGGCGTCATCTCTTCTGCTTGTCCGTACAGTGTTTTGAGGTGCAGTGACAGCAGGTATGAAGTTTTTCTTCCGAAGTGGTAACGCTCACCTTCAATGCTTATGCGTGCCAGGCAGTGCTGGGTGGCAGAAGTGCTGGGTGCTGCTCGGCCATATGGCATGCATGCGGTTGCAGCCTGCTGACCCGGGGTCGCATCAGCTGCTTGTCTGAACCTGATTGATCAAGAGAAAGAGTATGATGCAATCGATAAGTATCATTTCGAATAAACAAGAAGCGCAAAACCCGCAACAGGATTCAAACCGTGTTCAAACAAATCGCATGGTACAGGCTCTTCAATCGTGGGCACATCAGAATTGCGCAGTGATACTTTTTTCTATTTCATTGAATCCACACAGCAAAAGACGTGTGCGTTGCATCAAATCACCGCTTCTGTGTTTTTTCGTCTTCATTTGCCTGCCCTTGCGATAAAGGCCTGTAAAAAGTTGACACGCACACACACGCAAAGGCTTTCCTTTGATATCCTCATGGCGGAAGTCGGGGTGCCTTTCATGGAGAATGAGTTTGTCTCTCCTCTGCCTGAAGGTGAGCAGCCTGGTGGCTGTCGATGGCCTTATGCGTGTTGATGTATATGGATGCTCATTTAATTTGTGCCTGCACAGCAGCTCGATGGGGCGATATCAGCGATGGCGAGGAACTGGAGCAAGCAGCAGCAGCAGATGGGGAGGACGAGTTTGAGACGGACCCCAAGCGGCTCACTGCTCGGCAGCAGCAGATTGACTTCGGCAAGAACACTTTGGGCTACGAGAGGTACTTGCAGGCGGTGCCCAAGTGAGTACTCAGTGGCATGCAGCTTGGTCTCTCAGGACAGCAAGTATGTGCTGCAGCACATCGCTGCCCTATGTGTAGACCTATGTGCTGTACATACGGCAAGGCGTGACTGTTGCCTAGCAGAATCAGTTGCACCGCCAGGAAACTGACCAGATATTTCTATGACGGCTTCTTGCAGGAACAAGCGCAAGCTGCGGGGCAAGGACCATGACCCGGCCACGCCAGATATCACGCAGAAGATGAGCAAGCGCTCGTGGGATGGCATTGTGAGTGGCTGCCAAGTGAAAGGGATTCCAGACTTGCTTGATTTTTTACTGCAGCAATTGCTCTGCATGTGCGCTGTTCGCCACACATCGCTGCAGCAAAGGGCAGCTGTGCTGTGTGATGTGGCATGCCCCTGCTCAACTGCACAGAGCTGTGGATGATAACGGGTGCCACTGTGCGGCTGCTGCAGGTGAAGGCATGGAGGCGCCACCTGCACAAGTATGATAACGTTGAGGCGTCACAGCAGGCAGAAGCGGCAGCAGGTGCTGGCGATGATGCAGCAGGCGCAGCAGACATGCAGGTGAGCTGTGTACGACGCGTGTACTGCCCAGCAAGCATGCGAGTCCTGCATGCACATGCCCAGCGTCCTTGCCATGGTGCAGCAGTAGGTGCAGCAGTGGATGCACGCAGGCTTGCTGCATCAAGGCTGCAACGTGTGTATGTGCTGAGGTGATGTTTCTGCTGGCGTGCTGAGCAGTTCTGCCTGCATGCCTGCATGGCTTATTTGGTTGCAGGTTGATGCTCCAGCAGCCATGCCTGATGCGCCACGCTCAGGGACCAACGCTGGGCGCGGCGCCAAGCACTGGAGAGCCAGCGGCAGCAAGCGACGAGGCAGCAAGCAGCAGAGCAGCAGCAGCAGCCAGCGCATGCGGCAGGACGACACTGCCAGCCAGCAGCAGCTCAAGCCAGCGGCCGAGCAGGACAGTGCACAACAGCCGCAGCACCAGCAGCAGGCTGATGAGCGCAGCAGGCAACACAGCACACATGGCGGCCGCTTTGGCAGCCATAGGGAGGATGGCAACAGCAGCAGGGGCCGCGGCAGCGGCGGCAGTGAAGCTCGGCGCTACCAGCACCACAACAGCAGCAGCAGGCACGACAACCGCAGCAGGCACAGCCACCAGAGCAGTAGGGATAGCAAGCGTGATGCAGCAGCAGCTGAGTATGGTATGGATGACGAGCACGAGCGCGAGTATGGGCAGCCGCCACGCCACAGAGCCAGCAATGCAACACGCAGCAGCAGGGAGCAGGGGCATGGCAGCGGCAGTGCAGGGCACAGGGCTGGGCACCGCTCACAGCAGCAGCATGATAGGCGGGAGCCGCAGGCTCGTGATGCTTCCCGCGGGCCAGCTGCTGCTGACGCAGCTGCTGAGCCAGGCAGGACAACGCCAGATTCAGCAGGCGCTGGCAGTGGCAGCAGGCAGTTGACGCCTGCCAAGCGAGGCAGCAGCAGCCAGGTGAGCGACGCTGCTGCGATGCTGATGTGTGTGAACACATGTTGACAGCGTGCACGCGCGGCGCAGCTGCTGCTGTTCAGTTGATCTGCGCAAGTTTGCTTGTGTGCGAAACTCAGTCAGACCTGCTACCAGCCGCTCCATGTTGTGGCCGTGTGCTGCCTGCTGCTTGGTCAAAAGCCACCTGCTCATTCCCTGCCGTTGTGCTTTGCTGTAGGCTGATATGGACAAGCGGCCAGCCAAGCACTACTGAGGTCAGCTGCTGCAGCTCGCGACAGCCCTTGCAGAAGTATGCAGCAGCAGCAACATGGAAGGAACCAAGGCATACGGGGACCGCACAGCCAGCTCGCTTGCGCTCGAGGACCAAGTGCGGGTTGAAAGTTGATGCCTGCATCTGCACTGCCACAGTTGCCAGGACAGTGTCGGCGGTGCGTTGCATTATTCAAGCTTGTGCATTTCTGTCTTTTCAGCCTTAGTATGAGTTTTGCCCAGCTGGCGGCACCCAGTGTGCGGGGAATAATTGATCTTTTCGATCATTGAAAAGACGCAGTCGGGCCAGTCTGAACGCCCTGCACCTGAGGGCGCGTAGGGGACATGATGCCCCTGTGCCAGTTTGTGCCGCATGTTCGTGCCAGCACACTCGTCTTGCGCATGACACCAGCACATATGATACCATGCTACGAGGGTGCCGCACTAGACAGGGCGCTCACTGCCAGTGCAATGCTGGCGAACTAGTTCGTTTTGCATCACACGCAAGCCGCTGCTGTCTATTGTGGCGCATGTGATGCCTGGCTGACGCATACGTTGAGAATGTGGGTTGAGAACATCTGCCTGCCATTGACAACGTGTGCGACCTGTTGCATTATAGCAGGCAGCTCTCACCGTGAAGGCTACCTGGATAGCTTGTTTGATTTTCCCTGCATGGCAGCAGCCTAGCGCTAGCAGTGATGCAAATTAGATCAGTACTAGTGAGACACTGGGTGGCATTGATGCTATGAGTAATATGATGATGACTCTGACTAGTGAGACACTGAGTGTACCATTGAACCCCTTCAAGTAGGTGTTTTGCACACCCGCTGCCAGTGCACTGCTGCAGTGCCAAGGTGCGAGGGTAGAGTGTACTTAAATCAAGGCCCTTGACGGACGGTCCGTGTAAGCATCATGCGATGGCTTCACAACATTCGGACGCTTGGAGGACGTGCGATGTGGCTGCCATGACTCGGCTCGCCAGGGTTTAGGGGTTGATTGTAACTACAAATTATGGTGGGCCCCACGGTGATTCTGCCAGTCGTGATACCATCCGATCCATCCGGCGGTTTTTGAATACTGGTAGCCCAGCCAGTTGGCTGATTCTGGCATCGTTTGGAATGGTGTGCCTGTGCCTGTTGTATCAGAGTACTGCTACCTTGGCCTGTGGTTCAATAATGCCTGCAACTGTAATACGCACTTTGAGAAGATGTTGGCAAAAGTGCATCGTGTGAAGGGTGGGCTCATGCCAGTTTGGAAGAGCCGGCTCATCAGCGTGGAAGTAAAGCGTATCATTCTGCTTACATGCGTTCGCCCGATTGTTGAATATGGCAGTGAGGTCGTTACCCGGTAACAATGCAATTCAAAGCCCTAGTAGGGTGGAGCAGCACTTGCGGTCCATTCACTTAACACTTGGCATGGCCCATGCCATGACTCATGATGGCCCAAGCATGTTGAACATGCCGCATGGCCCAGTGGGCCAACTTAACAACGGTTGCGGTGCCTGCAGTCGTACACCATGCACGGTGCTCAACAGACGGCCGCCGCGGCCCGGTGCAGCACCTGCCAGTTGCAGCCAGGGGCTGGCAGCTCCTGCGCCCCGCAGCCCAAGGCCAAGTTGGCACCAACCCCGCTGTCAGAGCTGAGCCAGCAACTGTGACTGCTGCCAGTGACTGCTCAGCACTCAGTCGGACAGCCGCCCCATGGCAGTGCTGCTGACTTGCGTTTGCTAGCGGCGCCGCCAACATGATATTGCCATATATCAAAGCAGACGCAGGAACCAGAGGATCTCAAACACAAGCTGCTCTCCCCCCTGCCACACTGCTCTCTCACACTACAACAGCTGCTGCTGACCATCCCTGCAATGCAACCCCACCCTCAGCCGCTCAGTTGTTGCTGCCCGCTGGCGTGGGCGTGGCGATGGGAGGCGGCACATACTTCTTGTCTGCCTCCCAGCTGATGTGGCTGGCCATGGTCACCACGCTGCGCGCGTCACGCTCGTCGAGCACGGCGCGGTAGAAGGGCACGCGCACCACTGCCGGCTGCCGTCCCAGCACCTCTGCGCGTACGTACATGCCCAGCCTGTCCACCCACAGCAGCTCAGCATACAGCATCTGCGGGTGGGGGTGGGGGGGTGGACAGCGTGCACACAAGCGCAATCAGAATGCAAGGCAGTTTAGCAGGTGAACTGCGGTCAATTGCAATCAACTGAGCGCGCTTGTGTAGGTGTGAGGTGGGTATAGCTGCTGCATGTGCTTGTGGTCACAATGTCCTGACAGGGTAGCCTGCTGGAGGTTTGCACAAGCTGTGCAGCTGCCAGTCATCCTGCCGCTGTGTGCTGACCTCACACAACACTGCTCTTGCTGCCTCTACTGCCGCGGCTATGCCATCAGCACACGTTTTCAAGCCATGCCATGTCAAGTGATGACGCTGCTGGAGGCGTGCCTGCCGCTGCGCGCTGACCCCACCACGTTGCTCTTGCTGCAGTTTCAAGTTTGCTGCCTCTACCACCGCGGCTGTGCCCATCAGCACGTGTTGCCAAGTGCTTGCAGCTGCCATGCTGCTGCCTCATGCTGCTGCCTCATGCTGCTGCCTCATGCTGCTGCCTCATGCTGCTGCCTCATGCTGCTGCCTCATGCTGTGCCCATCACCACATGTTGCCAAGTCATGTCATGTCATGCTGCTGAGCCTCACCTCGATCAGCGGCACTCCCAGCTGCAGCGCCACGATGCGGTAGATGTCCTCAGCACGCTCACTGTGCAGCAGGGCAGCAGGCAGCACACCAGCAGCACACGTTGCATCCTCACGCGGATGTAAGATGCTGCAGTGGTGCTGGGTTGCAACCGAACAGATGTGCTGCTTGTCACTCAGGCGTGTGCATGTGGCTGTAACCAGCACACTTTTGAGGCATCAGCTGCCCCCCTGTGTGATTCCTGCCGCGGCGCGATTCAGCTGCGGCACCCACTGCTTGCCCCTGCAGCCAATGTGGTAGTCGGACAGCACAAACAAACGTGCTGCGTGCACAGCACTCAAATCCGTCTGCTGCTGATCAGGAATTTTGGCCGCTTCACACACCTCACGGCATGGTTGGTTCTATGCAGAGCAGCGCTGGGCTGACTGTACCTGTCCCAGGTGTCGATCAGTCTGCTGCAAACCCTGGCTTCCCAGCCTCACAGCCTCGCACACTGTGTATTGCGCTGCCGCTGTTTCACCTGTCCCATGTGTCGATCAGTGTGCTGCCAACCCTGGCGTCCGAGCCTCAATCTCGCACACTGTGCATTGCGCTGCCTCACCTGTTCCATGTGTTGATGAGGATGCTGGCTGACTGCCTCAGCAGGTCGGGCTCAGCAGCATGGTACTCCTCCCCAGCAACAGCCAGGCCATGCGCAGCCTGCGAACAACAGCAGCGGCACAACACAAAATGGCCATGGCGGTTCAACATGGGCAGAGGTGCACAGGGAGGCAGGGACTGCTGTACAGAGTCGGACACAGCACAACATGATGCAGGCTGTTGCTCTCTGTGCATAGGCGGTCACCGGTCTGAATTCCTGGTGCACATGGTCGACCCCTTGGACGTATGTGCCAACTGCCTCGGCCGCACATGTGGGAAACGCCAGTCGACCCTTGCTTTCTGCTGCGTCAGGCCCTGCCGTGATCAGGTGGTCTGTTGGCAAGCAACTGTCCTATGCCAGCCGCGTCAGGCCGACAGCGCAGCACACTGCACTGCTGCGCCCTAATCAACTCAAGCACACGACCACAACCACAACGCAATCATAATGCATGCAACGTCGCCCCACGCCAAACCGGTCATGCAACCATGACAGACAGTGCATAGCTGTCAGCGCGTGGTTCAGCACGTGGTTTGTCGGTGGCACCGCACTGCATGGTGCAAGATACAGACGCGCGAGCCCGCTGGCAGCTGCCATCCCTCCCACGTTCCGCATTGATGGGTGACGGCCGAACTCAGCTCATCCAGCACACCAAATCAAAAAAACACAGCAGCAGGGACCCAGCACAACAACCCAGCAAAGCGTGCTCCAGCACTCTGTGGAACACGCAGCTGCTTGCCAGCTGGGCCAGGCAGCAGCACGTGCACATACTGCGCAACGGCACCGATGCACCGTAAGCACGAACAAGCTCACATACACAACAATGTTGCAGCACACGCTTCAACTCTCAGCCATTCAGAAAAGGTCAGCTACGGCCCCCAAAGCCTCACTAACAGCCCTACGAAACATGCCCAGCATTGAGCATCACCACTCACATGGTCCAGCCCTCCGTAGTACACGCAGCTGTCCACTGCCAGCGTGACCAGGCTGGTGCCGCTGGGGGCACCCTCCTGGCTGTCTGCTGCTGCTGCGGCGCCCTGCAACGCCACACTGCCCAGGCCGCGGGCCGGGTACGCAGCCGGCTGCACCAACAGGCTGCAGCGGCCGCTGCTCTGCAGTGCTGCTGCCTCGGCTGAGCCTGCCACGAGCTGCAGCACTGGGTTGCCTGCTGCGTCTAGGCGGTAGGAGACTGGCGCGGCTAGCGGCAGGCCGTCGGCTGTCACTGTGCACAGGGAGCCTGCGGGGAGGGGTTGAGCGAAGTATGGTGGCAAGTGCCCAGAGTCAGATGGTTGCGGGGTTGCTGCCGTGTGAAGGGTGGCTTGCTGAGCACGCATGCAACGGGGTCTTACACACAACTTGCATCCGGTTGGCATGCAACGAGTTTTGGCAGTGGACACTAGAGGAGGCTGGTCTAGGCGACGGATAGACCATGCATGCACGAGCAGACATGCAAACAAGGTGCTCCAGTGCCTGGGGCCGTGTGTTTGCTCTTAGGCTGCCTGTCTGTGGGTGTGGCATGTGTCGGGATGCAAGAGAACGCTGCGTGCCCGACTGCCTGGCCTTGCAGGACAGTCCAGCTGTCTGTGGATGCAAGTTGTATGCTTATCACAAGCATACAGTACATTGTTTCAGTGCAGCAGCAAGATGCCCTGGACCTGTGCGAAACATGTGTGCTAGATGAAGCAGCCTGTTGCAGATGTGCTGCTGCTGTTGAGGTATCCTTGTGCTGCTGCACATGTGCATGCAAGCCTCTGCTTACCCTCTGAGCACAGGTCAGCTACTGTCCTTGCAGTTTCAGCTGGTGTGGGGCATGTAACGCCATTGCCATTGCTGTTTGCTCGGCACAGCAGGGCTGGCCTACGCAGCTGCTGCCTGTGGGCCAGACCCAAGCATGGCCTGCAGCGTCCTGCTGCCGAAATTTGTTGCGACTGCATTCTGTGTACTCAATTGCTTAATGCAGTTCACGATCTAGTCGAACGCGCAGCACGCAGGCAGGAGTGCTCCTAGATAGGGTCGAAGCGGACAGTAATTGTGAAGCAAATAGTGCACGTCGTCTACTTTCAGCAGCAATTGAAGTCAGTGTGGGTCCTCCGGAACAGAGATCTTAGGTCCATCAACTGGCTGTCAGGTATCTCGGGTGACTGCGGTGTGGCCCCAGTATCCCGCGCACAACCCCCGTTCGGCAGCCTTGGGGAAATGAAGACTACAAATGAAATTTATTTCGCGTCAATATATGAGCAGCAGCTAGGTGTCTACTGCTGCTGCTGCAAAGTACAGCAGTGACCCAACGAAGCAGGTGCATCGACCTCCTGTCATTCTGGACTGAGGCGACGAAGGCGAGGCTGTATTGCGTGTTTATGTTTGTGATAGGTCGAGCATTGTAGCCATGATAAAGCCTGGCTACTGACGTGCTTTCTGCTCTTGAAACCAGCAGCAAGCAGCCAGGCTACGACATGCCTCCAGCCTGTGACAAGCAGCAGCAACTGCGACCGAGAAAAACAAAGGCAGAAAGGCAGCAGAGGCCCCTTCCTGCTGCTCTGACATGCAAGCAACCCTGTTTGTACCCACTGCAAATGACTGTGAAAACTTTGTAGCACTCTAGCAGGAAAAAAATGCAGTGACACCCTTCCCCTGCACGCAAGGCTGCTCACGCATGTAAGGCTGCGCATGCACGCAAGGCTGGCTGCACCCACTGTAGCTGGATGCGCGTCTCTGCTGTTGCTGCTGCTGCTGCTGCTGCCAGAGCTGTGCGATCAAAGCCACGTAACATATGCCGCATGTCGAGCTGTGCACGCAAGCAGACATCAAGACTCCCTCGACAGCTGCTGCTGCAACACAGCCATGGCCTTCCGCGTTGATGAACCGCGCAGGCTGCTGGCTTTTGAGTCTGCACGATGGGCCTGCATATGCTGCACCTCTGATGTATGGCCACGTACTGAGGTTCCCTGAGACGCACAGCCGGCACACAGCGCTGCATGCACATGCAATCTGTTCTTTGTGCATGCAGAGCATGGCAGTGCATCCATATGGGTCGTTTCAGAACTGCTGCAGCTACCTGCGTGTCTGTCAATGCTACGGAGACTTGACAAACGCATGTTGAAACGCAAACAATAAGTGTACTGCAGCAACCTGCAGTGGCAGCTTCACCACGCTGCAGCAGAGCAAGGATTGTCGGTTGCAGAACGGTATGTCTACTGTTCTCCAGCTCTGCTGACAGCTGTACCAATGCACACAGGGACCCGTGACGTAGTAAAGGTTGCATTCATTGATTCCTTACACAGTCAGCAGCAACTGAGCTCTGTAAGCAGCACCAGGCACGTGGTGCATGTTCAGCAGCAGGCAGTAATGCTGTTGATCCTGCTGGCATGCACCATCCTTGAGGGCGCTCAAGCAAGTCAGCATCTGATGAAAGACGCACAAAGCAAGAGCTATACCACCGTGCGCTTGAGGAGCGGGCGGGTTTTGCCACGCAGGTTTCCGGCCGTCTCAGTGCAAGACAAAATTCCTGGTGCCGGCCTGGCCCTTCCCCTTTCAGCTAAGCGGTTAAAGTGAAATCTCACGGACACAAGCAAGATGCGTGTGGTCTCCGCTGTGCTGCTGGTGAGCTTCGTAGCACTCATGGCAGCCCACCAGCAAACCCAAATGGCGTGCTCAAGCCCGTTGTATCGCGCAGGCCGTTCTTGGTGGCAAGTCCAACCCAACCGCAGATGATGTGAAGGCGATCCTGGGCTCAGGTGCGCAGCATGCTGTACTGGCAGAAGAGCAGCAGTCGCCGCAGTCTGGCATCTATCTCTCGCTGTTGGTGCGTGTCTTCCTCCTGATCTGTTGCTTTTGTGTTATGTTGCCCGCAGTCGGCGTGGAGGCTGATGCTGCCGACGTTGAGAGGCTCCTGAAGGAGCTGGAGGGCAAGGACATCAGCGAGCTGATTGCTGCTGGCAGGGAGAAGCTGCAGTCCGTGCCATCCGGTGGTGGCGCTGTGGCTGCCGCCCCTGCTGCTGGCGGTGCTGCCGGCGGTGCTGCTGCACCCAAGGAGGAGAAGAAGGAGGAGCCATCCGAGGAGGATGAGGTGCGGCATGCGCTTTTGGGGGGGGGGGGGCGCCGCCGCGGGGGGGCAGGGGGG